>CM056379.1:37815067-38015174 GCA_029718625.1 Synaphobranchus kaupii
GAGAATTTATTGCAAATAGACGAGCACTGCAAGGCTTTCTTTACACACTAAATCAACCCTCATCTCCCCTCACTAGGGGACCGGCTGCAGCCATCTGTGAGGCCCCATGCAGCTGCTGAGCGGAGGAGGAAGGAGCACAAAAACTTCCCACAACGCATTCTGTTCAGCAGGAAGTACCCCTCCCCCTTCACCAGAAACAAAACTCCTTCCAGCGAAGGAAACTTCCTGTGGTCAGGCTGAGGCTGGGCTAGGAGAGGTTTATCAACAGCTTCCAGCACAGGCGTGTGCGTGCACACACACACACACACACACACACACACACACACACACACACACACACACACACACACACACACACACAAATGCACGCGCACACATGCATGCATACACGCACACACGCATACACCTGCACGCACACACACACACACAACACACACACACGTGCATACACACGCACACACACAACGCCCACACCCACACACTCACACAACCGTGCACGCACGCACGCACACACGCACGCACGCCAGAGGAGGGGTGTGGGGGTGCAGAGCTGAGTAGAGAGAGAGAGAGAGAGAGAGACCCTATAATCTATTCAGGTTTTTAATTAGCCCTCATTCTCGCACAAGGCAAAGAACTTAAACCAGCAAAATGAGTTAATTAGCGAAATATAATGATGTGGGCAATTGTAATGGCAGTAAGTCCTAATGAGGGCGCATTTGAAATGCCCAAATATATATTTTATGGAGGCCATTTATTCACAAATGCTGGTGGGTCATGCTATTGGTTGAGAAACGGTTGTTTTTTCACGAGCATAAAAGCTATGGTGAATGTTCTGTGAATTTTTTTTCCCCCTTTTGACTGTCAGAAGATTGTAACGGTTAGGCCTCTTCATTCATGAATTTCCACACCGCCGTGGTAGATTTAGACTTATCCGTTTGTGGCCCTGAATAATAATTACAAATTACACTTGTAGTTTATTGTTTGCCTTTCACCATGTTAGATTGGAGGTATACAAATAGACTGGCCTTTGACTTTTAGTTTTGGTGTCTCCAATAGAACTTTTACAATTCAGGACACACAAAGAGAAAAGCTGACTTGAGTGACAGAAACTTAAGTATAGTAATTTTATCCACAATTTACATGCCATCTTTCCTTTTACAGAAACTAGCAATGAAAGCTCCAAGCCTGGGAGAATTTAAGTCAGACGACTGGACTAAATATCAGGTAAAGGAGGGGGGGGGGCAGGGGGCCAAACACGAAAATACTTGGAAGTTTGTTTTAGCGTCATTAAAACGACATTAATTTATTTCAATAACAATCCACAATCCGACAGATCAAAACAATTTTTTGCCATCTTTCATCCAGCAACAAACCTAGTATTCATCATTACAATATTTTGCAAGGATTTCACTCATTATATTTGTAAACATGACAAATGTGTGTCTGTCTTACATCTGATGGTTGATGATGCTTGGTGAATATAACAGAAGCATTTCTGTGATGTCTGTGCAATTCAGCTAAATTACATTATTTTTAAAGTTTGAAAATTGTGTTTTACTACCTATTTCCATGGTAATAAGACGTCTATGTGCATACAGTTGTGACTTCTATCAAAAATCATAGAAATCACAGCTTTCCATGTGGTGCAGTAATATACATATTTATACATTTGTTTATTAGTATGACTGATTTTTAACCGATATCAATAATGAAAGAGGTGACTCTCGAGCTTGACAGAAAGGCAGTCTTATTAAATTGATACATTCTCATCGGCAACTTGCATGCAGCGGTACGCGTTTCTATTTCAGATCCCGGAAGATTTGCTCTTGTATGCAAGAATTGCGTATACCTTTAATGAGAGTTTCATTTGCATGATTTAATTTAGCACTCGTCCCAAAGTTTTCTTGCGTAAAGCAATTTCATGAGACAGTAATTCCACACCTGTACTTAGACGTCGTCGGCGGCGGTTTGGGCTTCGGCTCAGGGTAATGGGACGGCATACATAATGGTCGAAGTACAACAACACGGGACAGAAGCACATCCGCACTAGATGGAGCTCTTGAGTTGTCGTGGATCTCCCCCCGCAGAGTCGCTCTCGATCTCCACAAGTGTTACAAATTCTGTCTCGTGCTGCCGCCGCATTCCAGTCGCGAACATGCGTCCGTATGCCACTCGCGCTTAGCGCCTACAAATTCCCCGTCCTCTTATTTTCTTTAGTAATTTGCAGAAAAGATAAAGGTTTGACACATTTATATCATCTATCAACTTTTCTTGTTTGGAATAAACTTAGAATAACGTGTTTTTTTTTTTTTTTTGTTCCTGTCTGGTAGAGCTAGAAGTGGAAGAGTATTTGTTATGTCTTTGATGTGCTTTGCTGCTCATGTGGAAATATGCAATCATTCTCTCATTAAGGGTTATAAAAGGAAAAGCGGGTGGATAATTCAGCCACGGGCTGAATGATTAATGGGCGCTCGTGACGATCCTAAAGCTTTAGATACGGAGTGTGCGATACGGCCCTTTTGATGCTCGCTCTGAAATGGAACTCGGTGTTAGTCAATAGAACTAGCTGCTCAGAGCCCAAATGTCAATTTTCTCCAAAGCAGATGTCACTGGGCTTTTTTAAAGTCCATTTTATTCCTCAATTACTTGACAGAGAACACGAACAGGTACTTGAGCAATCATTAAAAAAAAAAACATTCTGAACAGTGTTGTTTTGCCCCTGCAGCGTTACAAATCTTTCCACTTGGATTTGTAAGAGGGTCGCTGTATTACCCGCTATTAAACTTGGAGAGATGGCTTTCAGCCACTCTGCACAATGCAATTGGGACAATCTCCAAAAAGGCCTTACACTTGACATGGTAGGTGTTGGTTTTAAAATTCATGTCACAGTGACTGGAATATACTCCTGCGTTTAATCCCTGCTGTTGATATTCCTGTTTAGGCGACTGTATAACCCCTCTATGTTATTGTCATTTTGATTGTTGACTTTCTTCATAACTGCCCCCCTTGAGGTTTTCTGATAAAAGATATATAAAATTTAGTTATTTAGGCTCTGAGTGGAATACTTGGTAAATATGTTTTATGAAACTACTCTGGTATGTAAACATTTTGTCTTAATAAGCACAACTTAACATTGACACCTTTTTTTTATTTTTTATTTTTTATTTTTTTTTGATTAGGAAGTAAACTGTCTTCTGTGTAATCATAAGTCAACTAAAAAATATTCAGTATCATGAAAAGTATTGTAGATAAATAAAACTAAAAATGTACCAGTAATTGGTTACATAATGGGTGTAGTCTAGTTGCTGAAACCTAAAATATCTGTGTCACTTGAGAAATTTTCATGCTCCTGTGCTCACAGAGATTTTCAAGACCAGTTTTTAATCTTGGGATGGCAATTGCATATTAGCTGAAATGAACTGGTGATTATTTTTAGGTAGCTGTAAATATTCCTGTTTATATACCTTGGTGTGCTGACTTTCTTAATAGCCCCCTGCTAATCCAATATTAGACACACTGCTGCTTCCATTCTGATGTGCCTGACTTGGGTATCAGTGTTGTGTTGTTACCCCTTTTATAGATTTCACAAGCAAGTTTCTGTAACTGTGGTTCAACAGACCCAACTGTTGTGTGAGCAGCATGCAGTTAATATGGCAATTTTCCGCAACTGAGCAGTAGGATCAGAGTTTGAGCGATGGATACACTAGCAGGTGGTTGGATTATTGATTACCGGTACCCCAGCCCTACTCCAAAGTCTTATTTAGCTGATCATTTTGGGGGCAGTTTTGCTGTGATAGTGTCCCATTTTTCTGTTGTTTTTCACTGTGGGATAGACACCTGGCAGCTTATTCTTTTTCTCACAAAAAGAGTCTCCGTATGCCTAGTGTTAAACTGTCTAAAAGAAGAATAACTGTTCCAAGCACTAAGGCTAATTTATGACTGAGGAGACTAAGGTAACCTAACATAAGAACCTTCATTTAAATACAAGTGCAGACATAGATGAACCTACTTAGTGACCGTGTGCTTTATGTGGAAGTTTAAAAAAAAGAAAACAACAAAACACGTTGTGTCGCCTAGTTTTCTTTGGTAAATGACACATTGAAATGCGGACACATGGAAAAATCCATATTGACTTTTGAAATTCACTCTTCAAATAATTACAACCGTATTGTATTCACTGAAGCATATTGTATGAATAATATGAAAGCCCATATGTTATTGTGTATGAATTGAATTTTCTCACATACAGTGTCTTGCTTGAGGCGGTAGATGGTGAGCAGTATTTGTTTAAAAAAATAAAAAGGGTTTCTGCTATCAGCACGACTATGTGAGTGCAGTTATAATGGACGAATGGGGATCCTGAAACGAATGGCTGGAGTCGAACCATCAAACTATTATCAGTGACTCACCAATTCAAAGCAGTCGTGTTCTGATGTAGGGCCAAAAAAAATTAGGTTCAGACAAGTCATTGATTGACAACTCATTGTAGCTCGTGGAGCATCACTGAGCCATCACTATACGGGCACACGCACACACGCGCGCGCACGCGCACAAATGCATACAGGCAAGCGCACGCACACGCACACACACACACACACACACACACACACACACACACACACACACACACACACACACACACACACACACACACACACACACACACCTGACACACTGCACAAAAAATGTTACTATGAATTGTTATTGCTGCGATAAATAAAGCCCATTTTTGACATCGCAGCTAGGCGTGCTTTCGAGACAAATTTCTTGTGGTATTGTGGGTTATAGGTTTCATTGGGGCTCTTCAGTTTAAAAAAAAAAAATTAAATAAATTAAAAAAAATAGTAGCAAGCGAAATGCTTCTTGATTTGTGCTACTAAGCTGGATAGTAATGGATATTTCCAAGCCCCTTAAGTCCGCCTTCAGCTATATTGGTTTACAGGTGTTTGCACCTCTGGCCGAACCTTTCCTCACAGACGCCCAGTCCAATCTGTCAGTTTGATGGAGAGGCACTCTCCCATTACTCTTGTGTCCATGGAAATGGACGGAAGAATGCTAAACCCACTTACTCCACATCAGAGCTGAATTATGGGCCATGACTTAATGGAAACATTACCCGCCAATGACCCCAGATAAATTAAGTTGAATGGAGCCGTCTGAAAACTTGATAGAATACCTCCTGTTGTTCATTAAACGGGCAAAAAACTGTAATGGAAATAGGGGTGAAAGGGATTTATTGGATTGAATATTTCAGATGTATCTAGGGGTGATTGACTAATTAATGTTTGGCTGCTTTATCCCGCTGTTCCTCTCGCTGTCCTGTCTCTCCCCTCGGGCCAGGTGGCACTTGGGAAATGCAGTGCAGACCACACGCTTCAGACCATTACAGACACACAATGTTCAGTTCTATCTTCGCTTAACAGCTTAACTGAAGTTAATTTAGAAACTGTTTTACCATCCCAGTACTATAGCGACAACGGTTCCTTATTTCATAACTTGACACAGAACGGGCTTGATCAAAACGACGACTCTGTACGTTCTAAGTGTTCTAGAAATCCGCAGACGACACGAATCATGGTCTGTATCCATATCCCGGCAAAAAAAAAAAACGTATCTTTTCGGTGAGAAAAAACGTCCAGTGTGTTTGAGCTTCTGTTACTTTGTTTCAGTAATACTTCTTAGTGCTCTATTTTCCGGCAAGCGCATGGCGTGCGGCGAGCCGTCATAGTCAATGGCATGGCGCACTGGGCGTGGCTACTGATTTAGCTATTTTTGGACCAGAGGCGAGGAGCGCACAGCTCACAGCGTGCTGCGCAGGTTGAAAATGGACTGGGTTATACTGACTATTTATCATTGGGTGTGCTTCAGCTGGATTCAACCATAGCTAATCAAACTACCTCTTTTCAGTCATTTTAAAGAGCCGTGTGCATTGCGACCCGGCGTATTGGGTGGGCTCGTTTTGACCATGTCGGCCTATCCCGCATCACGTGGTTAATGAAAAACGATTGCAGAACAAGCCCAATCGGTCGTGGTCGGGAGGCTTCCTGCTTGCAGAACCAGTCCACCCACCGTCAATTCTCCGACGACTATGAAATCCTAATGGCGACAAAAGTCACAAAATCTGGATTGTGAAAAATAAAAAGCTTTTAATCATTTCCTTAGCCTCCAATCAGTCGAGAATATAAATTTAAAATACATTTATTTTTTCTATCCCATTTATCATTTACCAGCTCTTTATTTTATACTCCTCACTTTTCTATTTTTCTCGGTTTTATGCTCCTAGCATGCGTTTAATCATTTATGCATTTCCCCATGCAACATATCCCATTTTCCTCGCCATATTTATTAGTGACTTTTGTCGCCGGCCTTTAGGATTCTGCAGTGGAAGACGATAGGCTATCTATTTTGCATTGATTTAATTTAATGTAATTGAGTAAGAGGTACATTTTTATCGCTATACGTGCAATAAGAGTGAATGTATGCACCAAGTTTGTCATTCTTCTCATTACAGACGGGTGTAAGAAAGAATACAGTAGGCTACCCCTGGGACTACACTCAGTGTAGTATAATAACAGCCATAAACAATTAAAAACATAAATAAATACAGGAATTAGCCTAACAGAAAAAGACAATGAACAATAAATGCAAAGTGTACATGTGTACAAAGTCAGATCGGACCACATATGATACACAAAACGGTTGACGCATTGCTCGGAAAAGCCCCAGAATTAGCAACTCGCCATATACGCCATAGTGCGATTTGCATCGTAAATGTGGTCTCACCTGGCGGGCAGTGCCGGCGCGAACCGCAGTCTAATCTTACCCCGAAATTTCATTCCGTTGCACTAAACTAGACTGTTGACTGTTGAACTAGACTGTTCCCTCTTGACGGACACCCCCCCCCCCCCCCCCAACAGCGGCTTCCCTCCCATTTCTGTGCACGGTGAGTCACCAAATTACCAAACGGGCTCAGATGCATGTATATCGGTGACAAAATTAGAACTTTGCCAGTGATGGCTCGGCACGGCCGGAAAATAGAGCCCCAAATTTGCTCTTTCGCTGCTTGAGCTGGACTGACACACCTCCACCAACGCCTCTCCTCCCACTTTGGCGCACACGAGTCAAACGGACTCAAGAGTGTGAAAATGCATGCCAAAAATGCGCTGGCTCGCCACCCTCCATGCGCCAGCCCGAAAATAGAGGCCTTAGAGTAATTTGGACTCTTGGATTACAAACTCTTAAGGGTTGCCTTACAGAAGAGACCAGGATTATGCCTGTAGTTAAAGGGGTTCAAGAACAGTAACCATTTTATTTTCGGGCTTGTGTTCAAAAAAAGGTGGCGCTTCAGAAAGGGGTTTACAACTTACATATAGGACAAAATTGGCTGAAAAGGACAGTTCTGCACAAAATGAACTGAGATACCTCATCTCCACCTACACGGACAAGAAAAAAAAAAGCAATGGACGATCAGTGTTTATTGGAAAATGCAGTTTAGTTGAAAAACATTTTACCTCATCAGGCTTATAAAATGACGCTCGCTTTCATCTTCATAATCAGCACTTTGTCTCGCCGCGTTATTGATGCTGCTTATCTGGCAGCCAATTATGTTGAAGAGCGATCGCTTGGCTTTCGTAGTCTTATGTGCCCGTTAACTCTGAACACCAGTCACCGCACAGCGTTTAATTGCGCCGAGCATTTGCAGAGCCTTCGAAAGAAATTACGCGGGCGAGACTTGTGCCTCGCGAACGAAACATGGACTTTCTCTGGCTTCACAAATGCATTTATTGAATTGAGTGTTTACAGTGCTATCTGGGAGGCCAGGCACTGCTGCAAAACGGAAAAGGAATCTGTGCTCAAACCCTTCCCTCACTGTAGCTGACTGGGCGGTTCCCTTTGAAAGCCCTCCACATCTCCAGAAGTATTTGTAGTAACAAAGGAAGCGCAGATATTCGGTAATAAATTAGTGTTGTCTATTACATTGGTTTATAGTGTTGGAACACGGTTTAATTTTATAAAAATTAATTATCTCCTAAGGCTCATTAGCTTGAATATTCTGTCAGAAAATGCCGTTCATTGCCTTGCAGAGCAGCGGTATTGGAGTGTGCATTTTCATTGAGTTAATATCCATATTTCATCTGATTAGAGCACGAGTGCATTTGTTTTTTTTTACCTTGATTATACCATGAAATGCAATTTCTAAACTTAATTGTGTCTAGATTTGAATACATTTATGGCACTGATTGGAAGAAATACAGCATGCAAGTCAGAAAGGAACCTGCATGGTTTCCTCAGGGCAGCGGATAATTAACGTGCGCACTTTGGCGCATGCATGTTAGTCTCCCTTTAAACAAGTACATGAGTATTTTCTCGGGAAGCAAAGCTGACCCCCTTTCCCCACTTTATACCTGTTGAGCATCCTCTGCGTTTATATTGAGAGTACACCACTGTGTCATTCCCACAGTGCACTCATGCTGATGAATACATTACAGAGCAAAATGAATATGTTTCACATGGGACCCATCTTGTAGGATATCTGCTTTCCTCTGCTGGGGCATCTGCTTGACTTGCAGGCACGTATCGGTTAACGCAGCCTGTCGGCTCATTTAAAGAGGCTAAACGAGCCTAGCCTTTGATTGCGCAAGTGTTCTGAAGTAGATCCGTCAATCGCTCCTCACTGCTGCAAGGTGACCCCGTCCTGCTCTTAAACTAACTTGTCGAAATGAAGCTTCTCTTACAGTTTTAAGGAGGAACTGCGGGCACGTCCGTTCAAACGATGAAGTCGGCCACGTTATTTTTGGTCGCGTTGACTTGGGTAAAATGAAATGGGTTTGTGTATAAATGCGCATTTTTGCTTAAATTCTGTTAATGGGTGGATTACCTGCTCCCTGCAGAGTTGAATGAATGAGCTAATCTTTGCTAAATGTCTGGAGGCTGGAGATTAGCGAACTCTCTCCCTGTGGTTAAGTCAGCATTGGGTGTGAATGGGGACTAATACAGAGTGACATGCTCTGTTCTCTGACTTGAGTGACATTTTGTGGATTATACTCAGGAGAGGGAAATAAGAAAGATTATTACCTGAAAATTGTGTTTGTTGAGCATGACATACATTTTCTAAAACCCAATTTTAAAATGATAGCATGCTGCATTTTCTATCTGGTCCCCCCTGTTTGGACTCTCCATTCTTATAGAAGTTTGTACACCTCCCGGTTTGGACCCATTTGGAATGAACAGAATTCTTCCAAGCTGACATGTGGTGTTATACTTTCACCCTCTTCACCAAAATGCCACGAAAGCTCTTTGTTTATTGCCTTGTGCTGGAAACCCGTCGAATGCAATGTGCGCTGTGATGATTCAGCAGTGAAGGTTATTTGTATAACAGCTGGTGGTTGTTCACAGCAGTTAGCCTCTCCGTGACACTCCCTTTAAAAAGGACATTACAGGGAAATGGGACTTTGTGGTGGAGGTTCAAGGTACCCTTTTTGAGACAACATTTATTTACTGTGCACCATTCTGCTGTATTTATGCCTAGATGAATTTGGTAACTTTAAAAGTCACTTTCAGCAAGTATTCCAAGTTTCATCTCTTAAGCTGTGTGGTGGGGTTATTAGCTTAATGTATATTTTTCTAAGCCTGTGGGATGTTTTATTGTACCAATTTAAACTTGTCTCTGCAAGGGAAGCCCAACGTATACAGTATGCATTTTCTCCTTTAAGAAAGGAAAACAAATCTAAAAGTGCTCATACTCCTAGTTTAGAAAATGCTAAGTGAAAACACAACTGAGGATGTCCTATATAATTCGAAAAAAGCTCATTTTTTGTAATTCTTTCAAAGCTGTTTACGAGCTCTTAAACATGACATGACTCTCAGTATTTACATGATAAATTAGCGGACATGAAATCCAGTGTTTTTTTTGCTGAAACTATTATGTTGTGGGTATCAATATATTTTCAAGCAACTCCCAATATAATGGCAGTGATTTTAAAGTTAAAATCATGATTCGTGCCAACAGGAACACTGTGGTATATGTGGTAGAAGTATTGCATATACTGTATTTTGTGATTTCCTGCACAAAAGCATGAGTGCATTTCTAAAAATAAAACCACAGATCATTTGCTTCTTTTACATGTTTCTGTTCTTTGTAGCTGGTATAATCCTGAAACGGTGGAAAATATTTGTGGTGCAGGAAGATATGTTTTCTTTAAATGCACCTCATTTGCGTGCTCATTTCTTTTAAAATGTCTCCTCTTCGAAATTCACCTGTATTAAACTGCCATTTCAGTGTACTAAAGCACAGATGTTCTGACCTGGAAACATTTGGGAGCATCATATCAGACATTATATCAAGACTATCTTTCATGTAGCACACTAGAATATTACACCTGTCTAGGTGTTGTGTTTGGTTCTACTGAGTATGTACAAGTAAGTACATATGGAAGGACATTACAAGTGGGCCTGAGTAGGGATGCAGTGTTATATTTTCACGGGATGGCAACCTTCTTAAAATGTTCCAATTGTTTCCTGGTGTTATGCAACTGTTCTATAATTTTAGTCTGTTTTTCATTGAACAAAAGCTTTACTTTAATTTCATAATGCGTTATGTCTGCAACAACATGCACTTTAGATTAAAACATTAATTAAAATTGATTTTTAAAAAAGGAAGTCTTTACGCCCACGTCTCCCTTTTTGTTAAAGGCTGCAGGACGTACGCTTGAGGATTAATTTAACAGAAGCTGCTTTAGTATTTCCCATTGCATTCTTTTCAGTTGATATTGTGGTGCAGAAATGTGAGTGTGTTCACATGTCGTGAGTGTGTACAGCCGTTCATCGGCTTGGATCATGTATCTGTAACTATTCGATTGTAGTAACGTTACAGAAGGTGATCTTTGTTTACGTGGTTGGTGACTATATGCACGTTCCTATGTGTGGTACCTGCATTCTGCATGATTTTTAGTCTTGATTCCAGAGGCTCACTCTAGTACAGTGTCCGGAAAGTTAACTTTACGGGCATAGGCTCGCTGTAATGCAATTGGTGGTGCCAGAGTGTAACTTCTAGATTTGTTTGGCTAGGGCATTTCATCATATCTACCCCTTTGACTTTGTTCTTACCCCTCCCCTTATCTTGTATACAGTGCACTCCAAAAGTATTAGAACAGTCAAACATAGTTTGTTGTTTTGGCTCTGTACTCCAGCACATTGCATTTGAAATGGAACAGTGACTATGAGGTTAAAGTGCAGCTTTAATATGAGCATGTATACCTCCATAAAGGGTGAACCTTGTAGAAATTGTAGCCCTTTTTATACATACCCCCCCCCCCCCCCCCCCCATTTTAGAGGATCAAAAGTAATTGTAAGATTGGCTGCTCAGCTGTTTCTTGCAGATGCACTAGCACTTTGTAGACAACACACAATCGCTTTATAATTATAGCAGTATGCACTCTAGGATTAGCAGCAGGTATGCACTTTATTTTATGTATTCAAGTAGGAAGGTAGCTGGGCTCATTAAGGACTCGCATGACAATGTGTGTATGTATAATACCGTATGATAATGTAGGACTGTATGCGCAGTGTAGGACTGGTTGGTTTCTGTCGCCACACTTGTCTTCTAGTGATGTCTCCCTGTGGATAACTGTTGGTAACAAGTTTTCCATGAAAACTAAATTGGCTTGCTTGGGGACAAACGTTTTCCTGACGTTAGTCAGGCAGTTAACGCCATCAAGTAACAGACGTATCGCACTGTGCTCCAATCCTGTCCTCGTGATATTGCAAGTTGGGAACCGTTTCACTGCTGAAAAATAGTAATTATGACACGTCCTGGAAATATCACTAACATCACGCTAGCTAGTTTACTGTGTCTGTAACCACACTTATGTCTTGTATAGATCACAGTGGCAGGCAGGGACCCTGCTGGAAATTTCAGCTAAAACCAGCTGGAATTCGAAGCTGGTTAAAGATGTGTTTTCGACATGTCTAGCTCGTCATAGCTGGTCTGTTGTTGGTCCAAGCTGGGCTGTGGCTGGTCAAAGCTGCTTAAGCAGGTAGAGTAAGCTGGTGGCCAAACTGGTGGACTAGCCAACTATAGGCTGGTGAACAGTTGGTCGACCAGCTAGAAGTGTTGAATATACAGCTTAAACCAGATTAACGGCTTTTTCAGCAGGGGTGGGATCTAGAAATGGTTTGTGCAGGGAAAATATGAGAAAGCTTTCCCTTATACCCCCTTTGCATCACCCCTGGTGGCAGAGAGAGACATCACAGGAAAGAGCCTAGAAGGAAGAACTAGGTTAAAAAAAGTTGGCAGGTCTGCATAATCTTTTTTTGTATATTTTTGTGATATTTTGTCTATTATAAACATAGGTTTGCAATGTCGATTGTGTCCCTGCTTTTGAAGGCTGTCCAGGGACTTTGTTTGAACACTGCTGTTTTGAATTGACAAAGCTCTTGCCTGCACGAGCGAGAAGCGGCCACTGGTTTCGGGTGGGGTCAGGGTCAAATGCTTCTTAGGATGGACCACGTCTCCTAACGACTCAAAGAAAAATCTGTACAGCAAGCGTGTCCCCAGACTGCTCTCTAACCCCAGGCTGTAATACTGTAACAAAACACGCCGCAGTGTTGTCCTGCTTTCACAGATTCCAACTCGCATGATGTTTAAGTGCTCGAATTGGCAACTTCTGCCAGTAATTATTGAATTAGCCCAATCATCAGTGAACTGGCATTTTCTTCCTGTGTTCCTATATGACACGATTTAATGTGGTCTAATCCAGAAGTGAATTGGCGTTGGTGCGTACAGCTGCTAAACTACGTAGAAGATAACTGGTGGAAAAAACCTGCATACCCCCCCCCCCCCCCCCCAAGGGCTTTTAACTCAGAGGTTGCAGGTTCAATTCCCAGATCGGGCATTTAGGTCCAGATTCAGAGTTGCGATAAGCTATTTGTGATTCAGACATTTGACTTATCCGCTGTTTTAAGCGTCTCTGCAGCATATACAGTATGTAAAAATGAGGCGTGTCTGCAAATCGCATATTCAGAGTTTCCACTTAATATTTTTTTTCCACGCAACTTTGTTTGGGGAAAAAAAGGTGGTTTATGTCTAGCGCCGCCAGTAGATGATTATGAAAAATACAGCATCTTTTGCAAAAATGGATATTAGAATGAGTGCATGTTCTTTGAAAATAATATTGGGCTTATTTTCCTTTGCCTAGCCTAAAAAAAGGCTATGATTGACCGTCTGGTACATCATACCAGACCAATATTAGATGGATTAATTGATAGACAGTGTCTGGGTCATATTCGCTTTGACAGAGAAGATTTGTATCAGCACAGCTTCACCAAAATTATTGTTGAAATTAAGTTGAAGATGTCACATATAGGCTATTGTGTTCAACCACCGTAGGCTACATGACTTTTAGGTAAATCGTAAAAAAAAGATTTGATTTTTACATTTTTATTTTTATTTTTTTCAGTAAATCCAACGATGCATAATATTGCGTGCAACCACTATCCAGCGATTATTTCTTTTGATTGAGTGATGGGTATATCCAAGTCATCAATAGGAGCTATGATCATTTTATCAATGCGACGGATTAATACGTTCACTGCCTTCCCCATCACGCAAGAGCAACTACGATGCAGGATTTTACAAAGGCAAATGCGGTTATTAAAGGCAATGTCACTGACACGTTGAAAATGTATACCCCCACGCACATTTTTTTAGTAGAAAGCTGGGAACCCAGGGGACAGGTACAAGAAACGGGTCATTAGAATATCATGCCCTGTGCCACCCACATTTTGAGAAATGCACCCGCGTAGCGCAGGTTAGAATACGGCAAAAGTAGTAACTGTCCTTTGGTTTCTCAGCAAAGCGTAGACCCGTAGCTAGGCACAGTTTGCCATGTCATGTTGGAGTGAGAAGTTAGGCAGGCGCCTATTATAAGCCTGACATGGGAGGCTACCATAACTTTAGTAGCATTGAAGGCATGGTAAAAATGATAGGAATTTGGCAGTTTTTGTACCATGGTATAACATGAAAATGGTATACTGTTGCTTCCATAATCCTGAGTAGTCTGGGTGGTGTATTAGAGCTTTTCAGGAATTATGTAACTGGTCTCTCTGGAATTAATGCTCAGACTATCTATAAACATAGGAAAACTAGTCGGCGTCCGTGTTGGCTCTTGTTTCTGCTTTCTCCCTCCATAATGTCCATTATTTCAGAGGAGCAATTTGTTTTTGGAAGCAGGATCGGCGAGGCGAAAAGGCATTTCTGTAACTTAATATGAGGCAATTGGCAAATGCCTTTAATATGAGAGTATCAGATTTCTCAATAGCCCTGTTTATTGGGCGCTGTGCTGGGTGTAGGCAGCACTGTAAAATTCATGAATTCCTTGAAAATGTTTCAGAATGAATTATGACATGGCAGGATTGAATCGTAATGACATCTTAGAAATATGGACGCAATAAGTCCCAGCATTTTTATATCCCTGTTTTGATTTGTATGAAATAAAGTATCAATTGGCTCACTGAGCGCTGGTGTTTAATGGCTTCAAAACTGACCTCTGGACACGCAGTAAAGAACTGCTAGGAATAAAGCGGTGGGTTCTTCTGTTGCGTCTAATTGGCGGATTCCTTCACAGCTGATATCAGACATTGAACCTTTTTGGTGGAATGAAAGGGCACAGACTTGATGACGCCTCCTTGCCTCCAGTATTTATGCGGTGGAATTGCTCGGGTCTCTCTCTGTGGATAGATACAATCCAATTCCCCTTTTCTCTCTCCTCTTTCTCTTTCTCTTTCTCTCTCTCTCTGCCCTGTTCCTGGTCTCCTCAGATTCTGTAATTAGCTCTGTTCTTCTGGGATTCTCACATAATTTTTTCTTTAATGTGAAAAGGGTGCAGTTCACTTGAACTCATTGTGCTTGTAATCCCCTGCATCTATGAGCATCTTTAAACTAGGCACATTTTCATGATTCATTTCTGTTCACATCATCAGATTTAGCACGGAGCCGTTTCCAGTGACAACACATTCCACACCACTTCAGATATACATGTGAATGTCCAGTGAGGACATAGTCTGAGAGAGGCATGTAAAAAATAAAATTAACTTTTCACTTATTTTGTTGGATTAAGCATGGTAATTATCGAATAATATATTGGCAGGTAATCTCTGATTTTTCTTGTCTCTCGCAATAGCATTTGATTTCTCCTCTTTTAAGTTACCAAATTTATGTAGCTAAAAGACAGAATAAGGTTCAATTCAGTAAAATTAATGAAACCATTTCCCAGAATAGGCTGCACTGATATAACTGTACTGCCCTCAATGTACTTATAACCTATTAAACAAACCTAGTACTTTCTCATGATGTGATGAATGGATCTTTTAAGTTGTCAGTATACCTTGAAGTTGGGCATGGAGAACATTCAGTTGCTTGTAATTGAGTTGACATTTATTCCCAAATTCAAATAAGTCTCTGCACTTACGGAAATGCAGCATCATTCCTGATGTAAAGAAAAACAGGATCACGAGTAAATGACTGCCACAGATTTAGAGATTGTTAGCAGTAACGGTTGTCAAACACCCCTGAGGGAAGTAGATTTCCGTCAGAGGCCATCTGCTGATGTTCCAGATTTGTCGTACACTGCCTCCATATGTGGTGTGAAAACCTTGTCAGCTCCTCGTCTGATGACGGAGGTTTCTTTTCAGACTATTTAAAATAAATCGTGGGGAGTGCCTTTTGCTGAATCTTAATTGCGCAACAGATATTTTCCATATCTGTAAGATTTGAAATAAGGACACTTTCCAACTTAGAATATACTGCACAACACTGTACAGGTATTGTGTTAATATCCTCTCTTCTGTGTTCCCTACCTTGTTGGGGTATGATTTTATACATCTTAAACAAACTTTAGGTTACTCTCGTAACCCTGGTACCCTAAAACATTGAGTTAAGCTATCCACATCTGGGTAATGACATCCAGTCGTGACCTTCGCAGACGCGTCCAATTGCACCTGGCCCTGACGGACAGTAGCGTGTCCAATGCGAAAGGAGGCTCCCGCCCTCCTTGTAAGAGCATATAGGACACTGCGACGCTACTCCTCTTCAGTGAACATATTCGCTTCTCGCGCGCGGCAAGCAGGGCAACGTTGGCGGATCTCTCCACTCGATGTTTCAGAGAACCGGGGGTTACGACAGTAACCTAAAGTTCTCTAGATGATGACATCATCTCCACCTCTGGGGCTAGATATGGACGACTCCCAGATTGCCCTTCTGCTCGCAGCTGAGACTGCAAGCCCTCAGGGGAGGGTGCTGCCTGGCACATCCTGTGTAACAAAGTAAAAACCACAGTCCGCTGCCCAGTGTGATAGCCGGGGCCCGGGAACAATGCCAAGTAGGCTACTACAGCCCGTAGAAAACGACGGGAGATGTGTGTGACTCACACGGTGCTCACCCCCAGAACTGAGTGGGCTACCGACGTCCTCGTAACAACCAGACGGTAGAACCTCACGGATGTGTGTGTAGAAGCCCAGCCTCCGGCTGAACAGATTTCCTACACGGAACAGGGCCCATGATGCAGCCACGCCCCTCGTAGAATGAGCCGTCAGGCCCGAGGGAGACGTTATCCCATTCCCCTTTGAACCGTATGCCATAGCAATGGCTCCCACAAGTCAATGGGACAGCCGCTGCTTAGAGGTGGCTTTCCCTTTGCAGGCGAGGGCCCAGGCGCCAAAGAGCTGGTCGCTCTTTCTGAAAGCCTTAGCGCTTGGCATATTCCTTGTTTATAACACGCACAGGACACGGCGTGTGTAGCCTGTGCTCCTCCTCAGAGGAGAAAGGTGGTGGGTGATAAGCAGCAAGCTCCAACACCTCACATCTGAAAGCTGGAAAGCTTTTAGGCATAAGGGTTGGATTGGGTTTAAGAAAAAACTTTATCCATATTAGAGGAGAATATTGCACCAGAGGGATGTACTAAGAGCGTATGGAGGTCACTGACCTGCTTAGCTGAGGCTAGTGCGAGCAGCAATGCTGTCTTGAGAGACGGCAGCTTTAAATCTATCCCGTTTATAGGCTCAAACAGCCGTAGAGACAGAGCCTCCAGCACCAGTGATAAATCCCATGAGGGAATGAGCTTTTCATGAACCTGCGAACGACGAGGTGCTGCTTCACTGCATAGACTTTGAAAGCAATATGACAAGTAGTGATAGTTGCCACATGCCAGTAGGGTCCAGCAATGTTGCGATATATTGATATTTTTCAATATGAAGCTCGATATTGACAATATGACAATTTCACTACTATTGAAATATTGAATACGACAAGAATATTGGTTCACAACAATCCTTCGATTAAAACTATCGTAAATGAATAATGGTAACGCAATGGTATCATTCCCAGTCTCAACCTAATACAATCCGGGTTTTGTTGGCGCACGTCAGGAACATTTTTTGCACATAGCTAGCAAGCTAACCAAATGACTAGCGCTTGCTTGCTAGCCAACAACCAGGATCAGTGGAGACAAATTAGAGGATATGTCCACCTGTTGATGGTTAAGTGCCAAGGTTCACATGGGATACACAGAGGAAGCTGTGAGCGGAGTACTAGAATGTTCGCGAGAAGCAAATGTCAACTGAGGAGGAGTAGCGCTGCAGTGTCCTATATGCTCTTCCATGAGGGCGAGAACTTCCTTTGGGCATTGGACACGCTACTGTCTGTCAGAGCCAGACTTGGTGCAATTGGATGCTTCTGTGGAAGTCATGACCGAATGTCATTCCCCATGTGGGGATCTCGAACACAAGATGATGAAAGATGTTTGTTCTGATCTACAGGGCGAATATAGGCCCCTGTGAGGAAATTAGGCGTCTTACCTGAGGCTGTGTGATATGGGAAGTGTGCCTTCTTTTGGCATCGTACGATTCTGCTGTAATCCCCCTGCCATTCGTCACATCTCATTGTATTACGCAGCAAGCCAAGAAGAAATTCACCGGGTTAGGTTGCACGTTAGCTTGTGGTGTGCTGCACACTCCCCCCGACTCTCAACAGGTGACTTTCTCCTCGCTCTGCTATTGGCCAGCACCTAGGGGAGAAACCTGTCAGTTATCACAAACCAACCAGTGGACCTGGAGAGAATTACCGAATATCCATATTCCATGGAGTCGTTCTGGCTCAAGTATGCATGCCCATCCGTAATGTCATCTGCAGCATAACCAATTTAAAATGAGCGTAAAGCAATTTAATGTCTCTGTACTGTCAGAATGTTTTATGATTTGATGGCGCAGGATTTAGGTAGGACTTTTAAAGATCTCACACCGATTAATACTTTATGGGACTGAGAGCCTAGAAAATAATATGCGAAACGGTCTCATCGCTCGTGTTTAGTTCATGGATAAAAGACCTTTGTGGAATAAAACCCAGCCAGGGTCATATGAGTGTCTCTTACTTGTGTTGACAGGGGCCCCCTGCTGTGTAGCTTTATTGAGATCAGATTGGCGAAAGAACAGTTGATTTGAATTTTGCACCAGAAATGATTCTTTCCCATTACATGCTTAAATCCCCTCTGCATTGATATGATGATTACTTTGTTGATTGGAGCCAGCATCACTTGCTGAACCAATCCCAGTGCTGTGTCCCAGGACGACTTTGGCCAAGTGCAAGTGCTCAGTGTTTGGAGTTTTCCGGGCTGGAGGCAGGCTTTTTAAACACTAAGGTAGTCCAATTTTCTGTATGAGTCTATGATATACTTGCACACTTGTTTCTGCTGAGGTATGCAGATCCTGACGTGTCACGGCTTAACTTATTTCAGCTTCAGCACCAATGTCGGAGAGAAAAATCTGGTTACCCGCAAATTAATTTAACCTCTTGAGATCTCCGTGGGAAACGAGTTGCAAATCAGTCCCCATAAGGCCAGTGGTCCCGCAAGCAACAGCAACTCAACGTTTGTATTCATGGCTCGGTGCAAGGAACTGCTTACATCAGCGCGAGAAGGTGATTCTGCCCCCAACCCCTGTTACCTCAGAGAGATGTATATATATATATCTATCTCTCTGAGCATCCCAAGTGCCCGTGTCCCCTTGCTGTTTAACTGTCAGCGCTGAAATCTCAACAAACAACAGTTTACTCGTGACAGATTGTGTTTTATCGTTCAGGTTGCCTAGGTCAGAAAGCATTCCTCCCTGCGTCTTGTTTTAATAACGCCAATTTGTTTCATTTTACTCAGATGTCAGAGTGATTTGAGAGCCCCGCCCACCGACACGTCTCTCTGCCGGGGCTTTGTGCGCTCTCCCGTACGGGAACCGGTGCCCTGCTGCAGGATTGCAATTTTAAACGCTGCAGTCACGAGCAGGGCTCGCAGCCATTTACTTGTTGGAGTGAATAGAAACGGTGCAGCTGCAGCTTCCTTTGTAGCTTGCACCAGAGGTGTCGTTTACTCGGGAGGAAGGAAGAACAGCTACCCATTCAAAGAAAAATTAATTTTTCACTCAGAGAAATGCATTGAACAGAAATTGCACGCGTCCCTATTTGCACAGAAGGATAAGAAAAGGCATTCTAATTGCTGAAATACTAATGCCTCCTTTGGTAAATTTATTAACCTTGGAGATAATGCGTTACTTATTCTAATCAGGGGAGTATTTAGCAGCTCCCCCCTCGAGGGGCTTGTTTTGTCCTTCGGTTTTTAACGTAGCCTCGCTTCGCGCGCCTCCGTCTCAGCCGTCTCCGAGCGCGAGGAGGAGCAGGCCGGACGAGCCCCCCCCCAAACTCGCGGCGCCCCCCGTCTCCTGGTTTTATTTACATGTGTCGAGGGACAGGTGCGTAATTGGTTTCTGGAGGCCATTAGGCCGGGCCGCCGGCGCTCAGACAGATGAATGAAACGCCGGGACGGTGATTGAGCGGAGGGCCCGAGACAGATGGCGCTGCAGCTAATTCTAAGAGACCTCTCACTTTATTAAACTCAGCACCTGTCAGACTGGGGAAATGATCTGTAATCCGCAAAAGGAAAAAGAAAAGGCGGAAGCGGAGGAGCGGGTTTGTGAGCCAGAGCCCGCCCGAATCGCACCTGCGCCGCTGATGCCTTTTTCCCTGGGAAGAGACTGCCACACGGGGAGCAAAGCCGGTATTTGGATCGCGCCTCGCAAATGTTAAACAGCTGTCCCGAGATGGAAACCAAAAACAAACCCATTCTCACCTTGGAGAGGAGTCTGGGTGTCCTTCCTATCATGTAATTGCTTCACATCACTCTTTCCCAAAAGAGTCAGCGAATGGCAGCTGTATGTACGTTTTGTGTAAACTAAAATTTTGCCATGGGCAAGGCTGGAGGGCCGAAACGTTGTTCTTCAGACACCATTTTTTAAGGTGTATGGGCAGCACATATAGAGATTAGGCATGGAGAAAAATAGCTGCTTAAAACAATGTTTTATAGCCGAAGTTGGAAGTTAGGTGGCAGTCTGTTTTAAAAGAATGGGATTCATAATAATTTGCCAATCATGTCTTCACTGAAAAGATTAAAGTAAATAATGTCTCCTGCACAATTATAACAAGTTAATTAAACTTTGTCCTCTCTATGTCTTAAAAGGATGTATTTTCTTTAAAGCTTATCTGGAATTTTACATTGTTTCAATATTTTGGTTCTTATCATAGGGTGTTCAGAGAGAAAGAAATACAATGTTTTCCTTTTGATTCTTGAAAAGGAAACACAGATTTTTTTTTTTGTAGAAGCACAAAGGTTAAAAACCCTGGAAACCGCTGCTTGGGAGTGAGCTGGTCATTGGATGTGGTTAAATGAAATGTTGCTTGTAGCGTTTAATTCTTTCTTGCATGTTTAATTGTGCTTCCCGAAGATCATGAATCAGTCAAAGTCGCTGGTGTATTATTCCCTGTGGATGCTCTGCAGGCTTCATAACAACACTCTTCATTTGAGCTCTGCTCTGGACGTGTTCAATCCCACATTGCCTTCATTAGATCCTTCTCCCCGACTGTGTTGGGTGTGAGCAGAGTAACTAAGGTCTACCGGGCAGTTTGTGTTTTTGCTTTTAATTAAATCCAGGAACGTACAGTCTGGTGGAAGATGTGAACTTCGCCAGTTTTCCTAAGGCAGGGCGGGGAGGTTTTATTTCTCCAGTCTCTGTTGTCTTAATAGGGTAGCTATAATCTTTAATGGCTCCTCACTAAGGTGTAATATTATTGTTCTTCATGGCTTGTGTTCCTCCTGTTCTCTTCTCTTCATATTGTGCAGTTTAAGTGATTAAGATCTCAGTTCAGTAAACGATGACATGTTTAAAAAGTTCCGGTATTTTCCTTTCTAGCGACCCTCTCTCTGTGTATCAATATTTATCTACATTAAATGAATCTTTTCTCTGTGCCAGTGCTAAACTTGTTCTCAGCCGTTCTGTGGTTTTGGATGCTTTTTTTTCCTGTTAGCCAAATCTCATGCAAGCACAGCTTGATACACTGCTTGGACACGTCATCTTGCTCTCCCTGTGGAGGATTCCAAAGGCATTGTTGTTGAGTGTCCACCTGTTTGTCTCCGGCAGGAAACCGGAAGACCTGTCAAGAGAGATCATTCAGATTCAGCAGCGAGAGATCGGCCTGAAGCAGCAGAACAGCTCCATCACCAGCAGGTAGGGGGCGCTGGACTGACATGTCCCGTGGCTGTTTTGGACAGCCGGTGCACACATGCAGGGTGTGCCGTGGTCTCTCAGGGTTTCCTAGGGTTCCCATTCAAGCACAGAACCGTTTCATTAGAGATTGCAGTCATTTTCATGTTCATTCAGATTTGAGGTATTGCACACTGGGAAAACCAGCCCTTTCCTTCTTTTTTTGGATTCAGAATATGTAATCATAAAGCTCCTGTGCAGACTAAAATATTTGTTTTCATTTTATTCTTGTTAACTAAGTGGAAGATTAAAAGATAAACACATCCATGTGAGGTACATTGCTCCACTTAGCTATTCATTACTTTAGCTATTTTTATTTCTTCCCGGAACAACTTTGTCAACACTGTTTTTTTTGTTCTTTCTCCTCCTGGTTTGGCAGACAGGATGAAACAACCCAAAATATCATTATAATTTCCTAACTGTTGAGTACAGAATTCAGATCCAAGGGCCTGGGAGGGGAAAAATGTAGTTCATATATTGTGCCTGTATGGCTGCTCTCTACAAAACAGCAACTGATCTTTTCCTATTAGCACAGCAAAAGCTGTTCACAGGCCGCCTGGAATACTTTTGTTCTCCAGCCAAGACCTTGCATGCTGTCAAGTGTGTTTAGGTGTGCTATAGTGAAGGTTGTCGTCTGTAGAAGCACAGTTTTTAAAAATAATTTTTATTCTACTTATTACTTGTTCGCAATATTTTTCATATGTCCTAATTGTGTTATGGCCACTTTGGAGCTCTATGTAATGTTGCACTGGTAACATTCTTTCCTTGAATGATTCAGATGCTGATTTATTCTGCAAATTTATTCTGTTCTTAAAGGGTAATTCCACCGAAAAATGATGTGTGATTCGTAGAAGAGTAGCTGTCCTCCTGATTAAAATAAAAACTCTCTACCTGTAGTGACAGCAGAGATATAACCCCAAACTACTGCAGATGTTCCAGGCAGCTCTCTTACTGTGGACTACAACGAACGGGGCTTACAGTTTATGGGCGGGTGTCAGACAACTCAGTCACAGGTTGTTACGGAATACTACGGTCTATGGTTACTTCTAATCCTGAAAGCCGCTTTTCGAGAGGCTAACATCACTCGCTGGGAAGATAGCCAAACTAATGTTAAGTTACAGTTCTACTGAAAAAATGTCACCACCGTTAGCTGGAGTCTTCGCAGAAAACGGGGGAAATACAGCCATTCATTAAGTTTTATTTAGGAGAACAGCCCTTCATTTATCTACTTTTGGGATAGTTAAAACACCCTAGCCAGAAGTCGCAACACTTAGGCTACTTGTTACTCACTTCTCCCGGTCCAGCACCAGCCATCTTGTACCCGATGGCCTCCCGGTTCGGCTGCTGCCTCACGTCTTCGGCTAATCTCCTCAGCCGTGCATTTGGGCTCAAAACGGTAGCCTTCCACCTCCGATTTAAGCAAAATTTCTCAGAAGGTGTTGTCATCCAGTGCATGGTCCACAAAATCGTTGGAAACGATTGTACTGGGAACTTAGCTAAGAACTCTTTGAGCTAGTGCTAGCTCGCAAGCTAATACTGTTTACAGTTGGAGCTACAGGTTCACCGCCTCTGGCAATGTACGAATCAGCACACTTGCCGACTATTGAGTAATGTATGCCAGTAGAGTATACTTTAAAAAAATTTTAAAAAAAGAAGCTGTTAAGTGCTAGACAAAACGGTGACCAGTAACTACAGGCTATGCTAGTACACAGGGCTCTGACAGACAGACACAGCCTCTCACTCCCTCTCTGTGAGTTCGGTTACGCCTCCTTCAGCATGACGTACCCACCCACACTGTAGTTTTTAAAAAAATAGGAAGTGGTAGAGGTATACGTCATTTTGACGTATACCTCTACCAAATTTGTAACTTTAGCTGTCAAGTTAAGCAGTTGTGCATTGATCTGTTAAATAAGCTTAAAGGGATTGTTCGGAATTTTGGACATAAAATGTCTCAATTACAACTTACCCATGATGTAGTTGATTGATGGAAACCATTTTCAGCTGATTCCATGCTGTCCCTTCTTTAGGACATACACACATTGCTAATGCTAGCGCAACTCTAAGGTAACCGGTAGCATCCACTACCGAACACACTTAAACGCTCCACAGTGCACCCAAAGCAAATAAAATACGACGACAGTCTATCGGGGTTATTTTGAGTGATTATACCATCATCTTTGAAGTCAAACTATCGTTGAATCCTTTACTTTGTGCTGACCTATATTCTCTGTGGAAGTAGGCGGCGGAGCGAACGTGGCCATTGCAACTTGTTGCTCTTCTTTGTTGTTGTAGTCGACCAGTGCCGGCAATACATTCGTAGGTGACGTAAAGTATCGCTCCCCAGATAGACTGTCGTCGTATTTTATTTGCTTTGGGTGCACTGTGGAGTGTTTAAGTGCGTTTGGTAGTGGATGCTACCGGTTACCTTAGAGTTGCGCTAGCATTAGCAATGTGTGTATGTCCAAAAGAAGGGACAGCATGGAATTAGCTGAAAATGGTTTCCATCAATCAACTACATCATGGGTAAGTCGGAATTGAGACATTATGTCCAAAATTCCGAACTATCCCTTTAATGTTGTTTTTTGGTGGAATTACCCTTTAACAACTACCACCCAGTTCTTCCTTGAGCATCTGCAACCACTATAAAAACTAAGTTACTTAATTTATTGATAACGTAAAATTCCCACTTCCTGTTGCATGAAACGAGACTTGACTAAAATGGTGAAAGAATATTTTGAAGTGCAACAATTTTGATGTTGTTAATAACAAGTTTAAAGGTACTGTTATTAATGGTTAAAGCCGTGTTAGCTAGCTTCATTTAAAAGGGAGTGAAAGGTTCTTGAGAAATAGAAGGATTTATACTACGTGTCACATCAGCTTATTCCTGACTTCATCCACAATACGTGACCAAAGAGTCGTTCACTGTCAGCATTCCTGCAAGATGCAGAAAGGAATGTGTGTGCCGTAGCAGGCACTTCCCTGCACTGGTTATACCTCAGGCCATCGGAATCGGATCATTTCGTTAATCCCCGATTTGAGGACGTACCGGTACCGGCGAGAAGCACAGTGTGTGACCCTGTTTTTACTGGAAGCTCGGAAGTCTGCTACCACATAATTATGTGCGGGGAAACATTAATGTGTGAGCATGTCAGTGTTTTTACAGTTCTTCATTTGAAGGGATAAACAGGAAGAGTTAACAAACATAGCAAAATAGTGCTGATGGAGAATATTGTGAGTTTACATTATATTAAAGATGTAAAATCTAACCCGTCCCTTTTCATTTTCATTTTACAGTTTTCATTATGAGAACGTGTCTTTTAGACGTTGGAACGTTTTTTCTTTGGCTGTTCACCCAGGATGTCTCTGACATCACTGTGAACCAGAGCGTGGCTGTCACTGGGCAGTGGGGAAAGTTAGCCAGCCTTTGTGGCACCTGCTGTGCAAGATGGAATGAAATGTGTGATTTGAAATAATGCAGTGGGAGAATGCGCTTAATGGAGGCGAGCCAAATTGATAGCTGTGAAAAGAAATATCCTCCCCCCCCCCCTCTGATGTGGCGGACGGGGCAGTTAATCAAAAGTGGATGACGTTTCATATAATTTAATGGCTTTTATTGCGGGCTTTGTTTAATTCTGCACATCAAATGGCTGCAACAGGAGCTCTGTAACGGCGTGTACTTTTGAAAAGAGACAGACTGTCTCGCTACAACGTGTCTTATCTCCTATTTATGTGCCTTCTCGGTGTGATACTGTCTTTTGTAACCGTGTGTGTGTCAGGTCCCCCCTTGAAAAAGAGATATCAATCTCAGTGAGGCCTTCGTGGTAAAATAAAGGATAAATATTAAGAAAACGGTGAAAAAAGCCGTCGCGTATCCAGCAGGGGACCAGGAATGTCATAAAAACGATGAGTTTCAATGCAAAGTGTTCTATCGCAGAAGTGCCTTTATCAGATCTCTTTTTAGATGGATGTTTTTGTTTTTTCATCAATAGAAAGAGGCGAAAAATTGCGAAAATACAATCTGGCTCAGAAAGGCTGCTGCTTTAAAGAGCCCAGTTGAAGGTCACAGTGCAGGCTTTATGGCAAACTTCCGATACATTGTGCTTTTGTACGTACTTTGTTGCATTTACTGGGTAAATACATAGGTTCTAGACATGCATTTAACAATGACAGCAGAATAGTTTAAACTGCGAAAACACAAGAAAATGACACATGGCTGGATGGCACAATTTCTGTTATTAACATTTAGCTCTCAACTCCCAGGCTTTAGTACACAATGTTTTTTTTATTTTAATTTTCTGACGTTCGCTGCTCTGCTTTAGACAAGTTTACTTTATTATTGATTCTGAAGCTGTAGGGTTTTCTATGCACTGGACTTTCCCTTGGGTTCTACTGTCACTTTGTATACAGATCACTTATTTAACCCTGTACACAAAGCTTCACAACAATCTTTCAATTAAAAACTATCATAAATGAATAATGTTAACGCTCTGGTATCACTCCCAGTCCCAACCTAACACAATCCGGGTTTCATTGGTGGGAGGCGGAACAATAGCAAAGGAATAATAAAGTGAATTGTTACTGAACCGTGGACCGTTATATTACCAGTATGATCACATGTGATGGTTTATTATAGAATATTGAATATATTCAATTATGTAGATATTTTCCTTCACTATATTGATATTGAAAATAATCACAATATTGCAGGACCCAAGTGCTAAGCTTCTGAAAGCTTCACCTCTGATCTGCATAATCCCTGGACATTTCGGTTTTGGGGTAAATGACCTTCGCGTGCCGTTGTGCGAACGTTGCCCCGCTCCCACAGCCATCACATAATCTCCAGCTTTATGTGGACTGCGCTTTGTTCAGTCCGTCATACGGGATTGCACTCAACACCCCGAATGGGACAGAAATGCAGAGCCAGACTGTAGTCTTTAGAGTTGTGAGTATTCCCGGGTGACCTAGTTTGCTTTGTATTTGCATGTATTATACATGCTTTGTGAAATCACTTGGCTGAACAACGCTAAAGGGAAATGCGAATACAAGAGCCCTGAAAAGAGCCCAGCTCTGCCTGCTGGATGTGTCTGTATCCAGGAAGATCGAACTCCAAACGGTATAACTGTAACGGCATCCCTGAAGTTTGATTTGAGCGCTGCCACCACACGGCAAGCCCTTTGTGAACTCGCTATGCCAATCTCTCGAGGAAGGTTCAAATTTAGCCAAGCTGTTTTAAATGCCTCGGCTATTTATGCAGTCACTTTAGATTTGCACTTTTACTTGACGGTGAAGACGGTGAAACGGAAACAATGCCTGATTTGTTTGGACGCGTTAATTTGTAAATAATTAAATTGCGGATCGGCTGGGTTATTTGGCTTTCTGACACTGGACATGTTATTTTGGCCTTTTTTCCCTTGGTTTTGAATTGCCTGCCATGGCCAGTCAGCGTGCCCTGTTTTCAGGATTTCACCAAACCAAGTTTTTCATTCAAAAGAAAGACACAGTTATGACTGCAGAGTCCATGTTGAACGCTCTAGGGAAGGGCTATTTGTGAAACCTGAATGAGTGACAGCACTGTGGTCAGGCCTGGGCTTAAACGTGCAACTTTAGCAGGAGAGCTGCTTTAGCAGGTGTGTCTGGGGCCACTAATCTCGTGCTTTCCGAATCCCGGTCACCGCAGCGCTGGAGGCTGAAGTTGACTCATGGATGTAGTCTGTTCCACAGGGGGTGCTTGTAATCACACTAGTCTCTGCCCCTAACAGTTCTTTTTTTTTTTTTTGTCAAAGCAGGTCGTGTAGTAGAAGCAGGTTGGTAAGAAGCGGACTGTAAGGTGCGTAGGGTTTTTCTGATGCACACTCCTATTCTCACCGTGGTGATCAAACCAGAGCCAATGGACGCCTTCCAGTTCAGAGTTAAATGCATTACTTCTTATTAAATGCTTTTGTAGTTTTTTTTTTTTGCAGGGAGTCACTGAATTTTGGTTTGTTAATTGATATTTCTCAACTAATCCCGTTTCCTACATGCTGACAAGAAGATATTGGCTGTTACTGACATGCTCAGATATCTCTCTCTGTAGAAAAGACATTTGAAGCTGTATTTTTAGTTCCATGTGTGGTTTTTTTTCTTCTATAGGAACCCTGGGGATATGAAAGATGCAGTCTATTTCTGAATAGCTGAACAAAACAAACAAATGCGTGCGCCGTGCCAATAAGAGGTGGCGCTGTGATTCAAATCGGGATCAGATGTTTAAATATTCAGCGTGCCGTATTCAATCTTCTGAAACATCTTTACAAGAAAAGAACTTTGAGACATACTCATTAATTTTCTCAGCCAAATGTCGATAATCAGTCATAAGTATGGCTTTTCCCACCTACTAAGTGCAGGAGTTTGAACATTGTCTCGCTTTATATCCCTTTTCCACACCTCATATATTTTACTGGTGCAAAATTATTATAGTTGGACCCGACGCACTCTGCTAATTAGAGTGATTTGAACATTGCCTGTGATGAGGAGTAGAATAGGAGGCAGTAACTTGGGATTTCGGCATTGTACAACTCTAAGCAGTCTGAAGCTGTTCAACAGCACGCTCCTATGAAGTGAGTGACTAAAAACAACTCACACTTAAGATGCACAAGAGAACCTCACACTTACAGACTGACCAGTCAGCCGATGGGGTTATGGAAGCGGACGTAACTTGCACGTTCCCAATCATAACTTTGTATTGTGAAGCTCCGTATTATCATTAAAGGAAAAATGTGGCATGTCATTTCAATTAGGAATGCCCATTCTTAGGCCGTAGGCTTATTTCACCGCTGCAACGTCGTCTGCACAATAACACTTTACCGCCCTGGAGCGCCACTTTGGTCCCTTTATAAAGATATTTTTGAGTCATTTAAACTGTCGGTTTTTTTAATGCTTTTCCTGTTTTCTCCCCGATTTGGAATGCCCAGTCGCATGCAGCATGCGCTCTCTTCTGAAGCGTGCGATAATGCTCCTCTTCACACCACAGCCCACAAGCCAAGCTCGCACTGACCTGAGTCGGAGGAAGACACTGAATGTGCACTTTAGCAAGCAGAACCCTGGGTGACCGATTGATTAGAGGGGGTCACTAGAGAGCAATGAGAACTGGACCCAGCTGACTGAGCTCTCCTTAGGCTAACTCTGGGCGACGCTACCACCAGTTACGTGGGGCTGCCAGGCAGTCAGCACTGGTTTGGTCAGGATTCCATACTAGACCATGGGACAGTGCCTTAACAGAAAGAGCTGCCCAACACTCCCTGAAACTGTGTATGTTTAATTAAATGATTTGTTCTTTGCAGCAGAATTGCAGCTTTTGTTAATTTCCCAAGTTCATTCATTTTTGGGATTTAGTATTTGTGCATAGACTTTAGCCTTAGTCCGCCTTATGTTTGTGCTTGATTTAAAAGGAACACGGCATTGAACTGCCTTTGTGTTCTTTCTCCCTCACTGCTTTTGCTCACAGTGGCATCCCCTCAGAGTAATATTTAATTTAGTCTCTACTTATCTTTTAGTCACATGTTTTTCTGTCCCTGTATTTATTTCCTTGAGCTTTCTTGGATAAATTGCTTTTTCATGCTTGAGCTCTTTTTAAGTTGGCATCTGAAAAGCAGCCATAAACCTCATTAATCCTTTTTAATGTGTATAATTCAGATACTTCGGTCTAGCTCATTGTACAAATGTAATGTTTTTTATGTCCCGTTAAAGTGCGATTACCCATTTTTCCTCATAGATTTTTCTGTTGTGCTGAAAGATATGAGCCAGGCACTTTTATTTTCCCTTTCACGTTGTTTTAAACTGACCTTTAAAATTACATTCCTTGACCAGTCTTGTGAAATTTTGCGGTATTCCTCGACGAATCCGGTGCAGGCGGTTCACCTGCTCACTGAAACCTAATCTCCCTGTCAGACTCAGCAGCCTATGGCAGGGGCGGGATTTACCTGGACCGTAGGCCCAATCTTTACAGTAAAATTAGCCTCATCTGGAAGCACCAATAGTTTAAAAAAAAAAGAAAAAAAAAAGACATCGTGCTGCTTTATAAACTTTTTTTGACCCATTCGATCTCCCTCCATCACTGCTCTTCTGCAGCCATCAGTGTTTTATAAGAATACCCTGCTCTGCATCACAATGACCTGTTTATGTATGTAAGAGAATAAATATGCACACGTTACAATGTATGGCGTGGAATTTTAGTTTATTATGTGCGTCACACTATGTAAGGTATAAAGCCTTTCTCCAAATTCCACAGCTGTGCCTGCCGTGAGATGAATTCTAACATGATTGTCTCCCAAGGGCAAATGATCAACTGGTGTTTAATAAGGCAGTATTCCCGAAGGGTATTCATAGGAGAAATAACAACCACCACAGGCGCTAACGAAGTAAGCCCCTCCTTTGGCTTTGATGCTAGTTTATATGCTTTTATTTCCGTAAAATTTGCATTGTACCTTCCGCAAAACTTTTTAAAAAATTTTTTATATAATAATTATAAGAAATGTCAGTTAATTAGTTCTGCTGTTATGTAGTATTTGATATACTGTATGCAGTATTTGATTTAAACGGTAGAATGAAAAATAAAGTGTGCACCTGAGTGCTTTGGCATTGTGGGAAGAAGGTAAATGAATGACTCAGTTTTCATGGCATGCTACTTTGATACATTTCTGTTAAATGCAATTTAAAGCTGAGATGAAGTCTACCCCCTTGCTCTTCAGCGTTTTTTCAGACAGCCCAATGCTCAGTACCTTAAGACGAATGTTAAACGCAGTGCTTGGTTCCTATTGGACTCCTTTGTGTTCCCCGTCACACCGGCACATCAGAGACAGCGTTTTCAACAGACAGCTCTGTAGGGAAAAAGTTGGCAGGTTTCCGTGCCACAGTTTCATTCTTTTTATTTATACTTTTTATTTTATTTTTTAGACTGTATCCCACTTTAATTTCGGATCCTTCAGATTTGATTGATGATCATCTTATTCAATAGCTTATTCTGTTTTCCAGAATTGACGGCTGACTTGATTGTTTGATTTCTAGTGCTCTGGGTCTGTAAAATAGTAGGGTATTTGGAATTCTTTTTGACAGATTTTGAAGAGTACAAAGTTGACAAGACAAATGTTGACAAATCTCTCATCCTCTGTGTGGTAGAGTGACATAATATATATATATATAAATCTAATATAAATCAAGGAGGTGCCAGGCAGATGCTTCATATGTCTATTAAGACTGACTGTTCAGTGGTGCAGATTCCAGTTTTATGAATGATTCTGAAGCCCGTTTCCAGAGCCTAAGACGATACTAAACTTTAAAAGCAAGCCGTCTCGCTATTGTGTCGTGGAAAGACGGGTGACATTGACAGCAGAGAAAAGCTCTAGGAGACGGCTCACGGCTCCTGGAACTGGAATGCTCCCCAAAAAAGTGAATGAAAGGGCAAAACAAACAAAATAGAAACGCGAAGAACATTTGGCATAGAGGAGAGCGGAGTAAACAACACAGAAGTGATTTATGGCACGGTGTACGATGCCAGCCAGCACTGTTATGCACTCAGATTATCTCAGATGTCATGTTTTCTGCGCAATAATTTCTGTGTTCATGAAGTATGTAATGCGTGCATAATGTGTACGTTAGGGGTGTACCGGTACACAAAAGTCACGGTTCGGTACATACCTCGGTTTTGAAGTCACGTTTCGGTATGTTTTCGGTAGAGCGGAAAAAAAGAAATGCAAAACATATAATTGCTTTTCATTTATTATGAAGTTATAAACTTGTAAACAGTGGCTAATTGCCCATAATTTCCTGAACAAAGGAAGGCACATATCTTTCTTTCTTAAAAGCTATGGCGTTTGTTATTGCTTTTGCCCTGAATTAGTGGAGGCGGCTTAAATGCCATGGGGAGCTGGGTTTGCACTCCGCTCTGTTTTTCCTTGTACCAGTTCGCCATACTGACTGGGCTGTGCTAACCCTGCATTCGTTTATTTAAATTTATTTATTTAATTATTAATTTAAATTAATTATTAAATAAATTTTTTATAATTTGTCATCCAACACGGGGCTGTCTATATCCAATTTCAACCCCCAATTTAGAATGTCCAATTATCTCCCCAAACCGCGTATCTCCCCACTGCACCGGACACACCGGCCCTGCGTTTATGGTCAGATGTGGGAAACGTGTCGTTTCCACGTCATTACCGACATCACTGCGTTCGTGATGCACAACTGGGGACTTGGCATCATGCACGCCCTTCACAGGGAAGTTTTGGCTTTGCTAGCAAATATAGCTAAAACAGCTAACAACTACAACAATAATGTTTTCACTTTTAATTGTATCTGTTTATCATTCTGTATTGGTATATTGGCCATTGGTATGTCATGCTGAAAAATGAAAGCTGAAGTGTTTTAAAGGCTAAAATTGTCTAAAAGTCATGTTTGTTTACTGTTCACAATGTGAGTCGCGGTGTGAGCTGCCATGATGATGTGATGTCAAGTTCTTCCTAGTCAGGGTTTTTGATTTCCCGATCCATGATTTCCGACATGGAACGCCTAGTTGGAAGGGCGTTTTATTACATTTTCCCAAAAAAAGGTTCTGGATGTGCGTGGTTAAAGCTAGACTATTAATTTGGCTCACAACGCGCACCGAACCGAAAGCCATGTACCGTACGGTTCGGTTCGGTACGAATACGTGTACCGTTACACCGCAAGTGTACGTGCATTTTCTAAAGCAATGGAACCAGCACATATAAAGAGAGAAGCATCTCACTCGAAGCCTTGCGAATGACACCAGTGTTTTTGTGGCCTCACCTTTGGTTCATGTGGTTTCATTAACTTGTTCAGGAGGGGTTGTTAGTTGCTGTTTTAGCATGAAATCTGGGGGGTGTGGGGGGGGGGGGGGTCGTTTGCAGTTTATTTACATAAATTTATTTTGTGGCTGTCAAAGAAGTGGTCAGTCAATTGAATCCTGGGCATTTTGTTGGTGAACAGCCATTGTCCAATTCCTGTATTTTACAAACTTTCACACGTTTCAACTTTATCATCCCCCACTTCCGCCTTTAAAGAAAATCTGAGTTGTTAGTGATCTCACCACAGTATCAGAATGGTCATTATTGCCTCACATAAATCTTACTCAAACCTTACCTGTTCACAATGCACATTTAGGCTTTGTCTGACAGGCTTGTCAGCGTGACTGTGTTATTCGCCTTGCGTAATTGATTGTCGCAGGGAACATGCTGGGCATGTTCTTGATGGGTCCTCCTGTCTTGAGCAGCTGTCTGCTCCAATCTGTGGGCGCTCTATATCAGGAGGCTTGAGTCCGCTCCAATCTGTGGGTGCTCTATATCAGGAGGCTTGAGTCCGCTCCAATCTGTGGGCGCTCTATATCAGGAGGCTTGAGTCCGCTCCAATCTGTGGGTGCTCTATATCAGGAGGCTTGAGTCCGCTCCAATCTGTGGGTGCTCTATATCAGGAGGCTTGAGTCCGCTCCAATCTGTGGGTGCTCTATATCAGGAGGCTTGAGTCCGCTCCAATCTGTGGGTGCTCTATATCAGGAGGCTTGAGTCCGCTCCAATCTGTGGGTGCTCTATATCAGGAGGCTTGAGTCCGCTCCAATCTGTGGGCGCTCTATATCAGGAGGCTTGAGTCCGCTCCAATCTGTGGGTGCTCTATATCAGGAGGCTTGAGTCCGCTCCAATCTGTGGGTGCTCTATATCAGGAGGCTTGAGTCCGCTCCAATCTGTGGGTGCTCTATATCAGGAGGCTTGAGTCCGCTCCAATCTGTGGGTGCTCTATATCAGTTGGCTTGAGTCCGCTCCAATCTGTGGGTGCTCTATATCAGGAGGCTTGAGTCCGCTCCAATCTGTGGGCGCTCTATATCAGGAGGCTTGAGTCCGCTCCAATCTGTGGGTGCTCTATATCAGGAGGCTTGAGTCCGCTCCAATCTGTGGGTGCTCTATATCAGGAGGCTTGAGTCCGCTCCAATCTGTGGGTGCTCTATATCAGGAGGCTTGAGTCCGCTCCAATCTGTGGGTGCTCTATATCAGGAGGCTTGAGTCCGCTCCAATCTGTGGGTGCTCTATATCAGGAGGCTTGAGTCCGCTCCAATCTGTGGGCGCTCTATATCAGGAGGCTTGAGTCCGCTCCAATCTGTGGGTGCTCTATATCAGGAGGCTTGAGTCCGCTCCAATCTGTGGGTGCTCTATATCAGGAGGCTTGAGTCCGCTCCAATCTGTGGGTGCTCTATATCAGGAGGCTTGAGTCCGCTCCAATCTGTGGGTGCTCTATATCAGGAGGCTTGAGTCCGCTCCAATCTGTGGGTGCTCTATATCAGGAGGCTTGAGTCCGCTCCAATCTGTGGGTGCTCTATATCAGGAGGCTTGAGTCCGCTCCAATCTGTGGGTGCTCTATATCAGGAGGCTTGAGTCCGCTCCAATCTGTGGGTGCTCTATATCAGGAGGCTTGAGTCCGCTCCAATCTGTGGGTGCTCTATATCAGGAGGCTTGAGTCCGCTCCAATCTGTGGGTGCTCTATATCAGGAGGCTTGAGTCCGCTCCAATCTGTGGGTGCTCTATATCAGGAGGCTTGAGTCCGCTCCAATCTGTGGGTGCTCTATATCAGGAGGCTTGAGTCCGCTCCAATCTGTGGGTGCTCTATATCAGGAGGCTTGAGTCCGCTCCAATCTGTGGGTGCTCTATATCAGGAGGCTTGAGTCCGCTCCAATCTGTGGGTGCTCTATATCAGGAGGCTTGAGTCCGCTCCAATCTGTGGGTGCTCTATATCAGGAGGCTTGAGTCCGCTCCAATCTGTGGGCGCTCTATATCAGGAGGCTTGAGTCCGCTCCAATCTGTGGGTGCTCTATATCAGGAGGCTTGAGTCCGCTCCAATCTGTGGGTGCTCTATATCAGGAGGCTTGAGTCCGCGCCAATCTGTGGGCGCTCTATATCAGGAGGCTTGAGTCCGCTCCAATCTGTGGGTGCTCTATATCAGGAGGCTTGAGTCCGCTCCAATCTGTGGGTGCTCTATATCAGGAGGCTTGAGTCCGCTCAACCCAAGCACTGGCTGAATTTGAAGTGGGGGACAAAAAGGTGATAAGAGGGTGGTAACGGATATGGCATAATATGCACATTTCACAGCAGTATTTCTTCTTATTATTTTAGAAGCCATCTGTTTTTGAGTGTTGATGCCAACACACCCAGTAAACACAATGGATATGCTACAGTTTTACACTATCGACAGAATGGAATCAAATAGAATTTTTTTTTTTACACGAATTGAATGCATCTTGTATGTGTCTGTTTCCCTCCTGTATATGGGCTGTATGTGTATGCATATATTTATATCTATTTATAGTTCCCGTAGTTGTCTGAACCCAGGGGGTACAATTACTGTCTATGTTCTTCAGCTTTTTCCTTGAGTTATTCATCGTGAGAGGTGTCTGTTGGGAGGCTTCCTCTGATAAAGCAACTTCTTCAGCTCCAGTAATTGGCATTTTCAGGGAAACTTCTTTAAGAGCTACCTTTCTTTTTGTATCTCCTTTGCAGTTTGTGTTTCAAGTGGAGTTGATGATCCGAGCAATTTCTAATTGTGGGACAGCAATTAGGCCCCGTCTCCAGGATTTGAGCCGAGACACACGGTTAAATGCAGGATTTTTCCGAGAAGCCGACTCGTTCTCAAACGCAAATCTCCATGCCGATACCTTCAGTTGACAAGCTCACGCACTCAACAATTTTGTGACAGGCTTATTATAGAATACGATGCAAGTTCTTTCTTAAGCAGCTGATGCCGGATAATGAGTAGCATTTTATAAGGCTTGCATTATCACAGTTACCTAACTAAATTCAAAGGAAAACATTTGCCTTTCAAGATGTCATTTGTTTTGTCTGTTTCTTGCCTTTTTCATCTGTAATGTAAGCAACTGCATTTCCGCTTAAAGCCAATTCATAAGAGGCTCAGCGCTTACATTGCCTTTGGAGGTTTGATTTAAGCAGCAGCTCTATTTGTTTTGCGTTATTTATGATTAGAGCCAGTTGTTGCCATGCCATTATCTTTCACATATTTTAATTGGGGTACATTTGCCACTATGTTATGGAAAATCCAAAACATTTTGCATTATTCTGTTCATGTGTTCAGTATATTCTGGTTTATTGTTTGCTATTACGGAGCTTGCGTGTGTGTCGGTGAGAGAGGAGGAAAGTGAATGCGAGGTCGACTTGTTGATCTGCAGTTAATGAACTTGCACAGCTTTTGAAATGTTCTCTGTTGTCGTGGCTGTAGAGCTGATGGAATCTTAATGGCTCATGTCGTCCTGCATGCGGTGCAACGTTTGCTCTCCTCTCCCGCCCTGCTTCTGTTTCCTCCTCAGTGGCAAATAGTCCAGAGGGGAGCCTTTAGCGCTCATCACAGATGCTAATGAAAGGTGGGACTCTAGGTCCAACCGCGGTGACCAAAGTCATTGGTGCACAATGTGTCATTTCAATTCCCCGTAGTCTAATGTTTCGGCTGACTGTTTCATCCTGTGAATCATGTATTACTTTTTCACCGGGAAAAAAAATAAATAATGGATTGTATTTAATGTCTCCCTGATGCCAGCTTTCTGCTAGTCACTTTAATTGGAATATTCTGTTGGATAATTTCCTTCATCGTGCATTCAATTCTGCCCGTACTTTTTATTAACTTTTTTGTTAAAAAGGACTGCAATTACCCTCAGTGTTTGAGCATTTCAGTTCTGGTTATTTAGGCTGAGCAACTTGCGTTACTGATTTCACACTGTGATACATTAATTTCACATGCAGGTTTTGCTTTTTTCCTGTCCATTGAGGCCGTGTGAGTACCGACGAGGACGATATCTTATCTGCAGTCATGAGCACAGTTTGATTTCTGTGGCTACCAGGGTCACATCTGCTATATGGTTGGACAAAATATACCGGGGTATATAAAAATACTGACGGGATTATTTTCAGTACAGTCCAAACCATGAGCGGTCCTTTTCAGCGCGCAATAATACACGTTCCTCCCTTTGACTAAGTGTAGAACAGTCCTCCGTGTGCTCAAAATGACATTATGCATCTGATGTCGCCATGCGCTGCCGAATTAGTAGCGATGAACTCAATGCCATTGGCAATGTTCGCGGAAACGTGTCACATTTTATATGGTCCTCAATCTGTACGGATGGAGAGTCCTTGATTTTCACGGCGAGTTGGCTGAGCGAGGACTAACCGTTTGCCAGCGAAACTGGTTTAGTAAACAAAAGGGATCGTCGCTTCAGGCGAGCCATTTTTCCTCTCTCCTCCCCTCTGTGCGCTCGACACTTCTGCGATAACATTTCCAGATGGGCACAGGAGGGTCGTCCTTCCCTTGGTCCGCCTGCCTGCCTGCCTGCCGCTGATGGATTTCCCCCTTGACTGTCGACGGGAAAATGACGACGCCGCCGGTCCCGCCGATCTCGCGTCGGAGCTCGCGAAAAGCCCAATCGAGTTTCCGCTCACTGTGGCCCGTTCCTCGTTACCGCCAGGCCGTGTATGAAATTAACTCTTTCTCCCGCCGGCCAGGGTTTTACCAGCCACGTTACCTTTTACGATATAACACAACCTGGTTGGTTACCGGCCAAAGTAGCCGCTAGAGTAAAGAATGGACCAGCCGCAATCAAAGTTTTACCAGCATTTGGCTGGTGGCAGGTGATAATTTCAGACCCTGCCGTAAGGGCTTTGAGAATATGTGAGACACCTCCATGTGAGAGAACCTGAGCGCTGTCTTCCATTTCACACGTTTTCTTCGGTTCATGATGTTTCTAGATGCCTTTTGAGCTCACGAGGGAATACAGATAACGCAGTATTTTTCTTCACAAGTTTTATGAATTCAATTAAAAAGTGAAGTTTGAGCCCAGGTCCTAATATTTACATTTCACCCGCTGCCTGGGAAATGCTTATGCGTCAGATCTGATGCATCAGAGTCAGATTTGTTTTTGACACTCTTCCACAAATAAAATGCTGAGGCGTCTGATTTATTTTGGCTCAAGTCTACTTAGGTTTGCTGCGCTGCATGTCAATCATTTTTTCGAAAAAGGACATTTCTTCTGTTGTTGATCTCAAGAGATTCCTTTTTAGAACGTGGAACGTGCCCATTATGTGCAACCAAACAACTCTTTTGGTCTTTTTAAAAATTCTATATATAAATTTTTTTTAGAGAACGGGACAGTTTGCCCTCCTTTTTTTTGTTGCATTATTCAGACAGATGTAAAGCAGGGAGAGTAACGGATAGAGGTAGGACCACAGCTAAAAGTGCCACTGCAGGGTCAAACCCCCCCCACCCATATTTTATCCTTCGTTCTCCCAATTTCGAAGGTCCAATTGTATTCCCGGGCTTGTCCCCGCACTACAGCACAACCCCCCTGTCAAGTGCAGACAGGTGTGTGCTGTCAGCTGCTACTTCCTTTCCCCTCTGTAATCTGTGAGTTGAGCTGCAAAGTCATTGCAGTGAAGGAGTTGCACTTTGTGTTGTTGACAGCCCTGCAGAGGCTGAGCCAACCCTACCGTCAGTTACGTCTTATGGGCCCGCTGGCTGTCTGGGGTCACAACCATATTCATTGGACCTTGTCATTATAGATCTCAACAAACCATTAAAGCGGCAACAATCCTCATATGACTGATATTCTGTTATCTCAACATTTGGATTTAATGGATAAATGGAACAAGGATTTTGATATTAGGTTTGTTACGTGTAGAAATTTCATGCTGTATGACTTGGCTCAATATTCAATCCTTCTGGAGATCAGTATTATTTTATTAGCATATTATGTGTTAATTGTATTGAGCCTACATTGTATTAAAATTAATTAAATGTAAATCCACCAGTGGATGTTCTAAATCTTACTGAGTATCTCAGTGCTGTGTGTGTTACATTGGATTTTAGGATCAGACCTTCATTTTGTGTGCGATGCCATGCTGACATGCTTCAAAGCAAGCCACTGGGGGACTTGAATCATTACAAATAGATTGTTTTTAATTGACAGACATACATTTTGTTAAATGTGTGATTTAGTACGTGGTGAGGTTAAGTTCCTATCTGTGCATGTGCTGACCAGGGTCCCTGTCGAATACCTAGGGTCTAGAGCACGGATGCAACCCAGGTCCTGGTGGGCCGGTCTGTGCGGTGATTTTTTATTTATTTTTTTACTTTAGTTAAAATTTGCTGCTCTATGAACTATGGTTGGTTCACTCCTATACTTCGGCACAGTAAAATCTTTAGGATACGCTCACAGTCTGCGGGCGTAGCTGGCGCTTATACAAAACTGGCAGACCAATATATGATTGAGCTAATTAAATGATTAAGAGCAAAAGTTGGCGCAAAGTCCTGAAACCGATCGGCCCTTGTTTTGTACCCCTGGCCTCGAGCATCGCAGTTCGAATCGCCTTGCATATATTTGAAGTGAAAGGTGGTTAAGTGGATGCGGGGATCCTGACGGCGTACAGCAGCTGTCATCGGGAAGATAAACCAAAGGAGGCGTCCTCAGGTAGACTCCCATGTCTGTGGAGCAAGTGATTGATAGTGGAGGTGTGATAGCATCGCAGTGTCATATTTCAACCCACGCCGAGATAAGTAGGAGCTCTTACATCAGCTAAACTGTGCTTGCTCAGCTGTAGATAAATTCAGCTCACGGTATCAGGAGGAGATTTTGAAGCTTTTTTTCAATTTTTTTTTAAAGTTTTTATTTACTTTGGTAAGTAGTGGGAGTCTGGTTCTGTCACATAAGCCAAGTCTTTCCATAACTTACTGCCCCTTTTGGCAAAACGCCACCTGATTTGAAATGCACTTCACATTTATAATGATCAAGTTACTAGAATATAAATAGAAGCCAGTAGGACTTAAACCTCAGAAAGTTTGTATGTTTGTCTGCATCATGATGATATTATCAAGCATAAAAAGCTCAAATAACTTAATTATAACTTGATTTTTCTTTATTTCTTTGCTACGATATACAAAGCAAAATGCTCATAAAATCATTTATCAATGGTTTATTTTAAATAACTAGTGTACTGATGTCACCTGCTGAAACATGCAGTCCTCTGATGCAGTGACACAGAGTTCTTCACATTAAAAATCCCACAGACCGACAGGAGAGCTGGCATCTATTGGAAAAGATTTACCTTTCTGTCTATCCGTCACTAACAACAACTGGTGAGCCTGTGTGTGTGTCTGTGATGTTGTTGGGTGGCTGAATTGACTCTGCCCAACCCCTGACTGGATGAATTTAGGCTGCATCAATTCCTAAGGAGTAGTCGTTAGTTGCATATTAATATTTTCAGTCTTGATGGTGACATTATCTATATTGGCAGGGTCTTTAAGTAATTAGGGTCTGTAGCCTTTGTAATATTAAATCTACCTTTGACTAATGTAATTCTAGCAGCAAAGAATGAGTTCAGAATTTTGATAGAGAAATTGTTCATGAGGGGAAAAACTGCAGATTTGTGTTTTGTCCTCTGCTACAAGACAAATTCAGATTATTATGTAATCACTGACTGTTTCCTTTAGAATAATGACACTGTAATATGCCAAATTATCCAAATGTAGGACCCTGTGAAATTAATGAGGATAAGCCTGGGACTCTTGCCAAGCTGAATGTAAAGCAGTTTTTGGAGATTCAGGTAGACACATCTCTCTGCTGGCATGTGTCCCCCTTATAATTAAAGCAAAATATTCATCATGAATGAATTTTACAAAATGTTGGTTTTGTAAAAATACTAAATATTATAGTTCTGACTGAAACCCTGCACTATCTCTGGGCAAGGCTAGGCTAAGACTGAATTAAGCCTAGCTGATCTGATATGATACATTCATTATTTTTGTTTCCTGGTACATGCATAGGCAGGACATAAAGAGCTGTAAAAGCTTCAGAATAATTAGATTTGATTGTGACAGGAAGAATTTCAGTCAGAAAAGTGGGTGTCCTAGTCAGCCGTCTTACTGGCAAAAATGCGTGCGCACGTCTGCTCCTTTTTTGTGCAGCAATGCATTACCTCTCTCTGAGGTGCCAAAAGGCATTTGTGGACTTTTCTGGGGTTTGCTAAAAATTGCAGTTGCATCTTTTTGATTTTATGTATACCTCTAACTGTTGATTAAACAAAGTGTTTAGTGTTAATTCAACTGTAACATAGTTTATGAATGGAATCAAATGCACTTTGTTAGAGTAAAATTACTCCAAGTTGATCCAGCACTGACAATTTTGCTGTGCATAAGAAAAACCAAGCCCACCCACAAATGCACGTGAAAATGATTGAAGATGGAAAAAGTCTGTGCAAAAGTCTTAGGCACCGTAGATTCTTTATATTATTTTTTTTTCTTGTCTTGTCTTCTGCATTAGTGTGTCAGTAGAAAATAGCAAATTTTTGATTTCCAAACATTCATTTCCCAAAAAAAATTAATTGAACTATCTTCAGCGAAATTAAGAACAAGTAGTTCTGCAATAGATGGTATGGGACTAGATTAAGCTGTACATTACACAAGAATGGCTAAATGGCTGTAAGTCATCAAGGGTCTGAGGTGTCAAACAAGCCTCAAACCATCAATCTGCTGCCAGATATGCAGTAAATATGGATGGATCACTTTAATGGTTGTTTCTTCTGACTCATTTTCCTATTGAACTCTATGGAAAAATAAGTCAGGAGAAACAACCCTTCAAATGATCCATCCATATCTACTGCATATCTGGCAGCAGAGTGATGGTTTGAGGCTCGTTTGATACCTCAGACCCTTGATGACTTACAGCCATTTAGCCAACCATGGGTTCCATACTATTCCCATGTAATTTACAGCTTAAAAGTTAATTCCACCAAAAAACTACATTAACCTTATTGAACAGATCAAGGCGCAACTAATTAAGTCTTTCTTTGTGGCTGGCCAAAAATAAATCTGTACTGAGTTATTTGAATATAAAGTTGAAAATTCGGTAGAGGTATACATCATTTTGACGTATACCTCCACCACTTCCTCATTTTTGAAAGACTACAGTGTTTTCAAGTGGGCGTGTAAATTACATAGCTAGTAGGCGGAGCCAGCGAGGGAAGAATTGTTGATTTTGCGTTAATAGTTGCGATCGCGACATCGCGAAAACTTGGAGGGACTGATATTTTCTCAGTATAACTGTTAGCTACAGTAGTGGCTAACTTTCCAGCGAGTTACGTGGCCTCTCCAATCTCTGAGTCTCTAAACGCTGCAGACAGGCAGTACACTAGCAGTAAAATGCCCAGCCCCTTGGCATCCGCTTCTGTAACCTCATTCAGTGGGTGTGGCAACCTGTTGTCTTAACTGTAAGCTTAGTGGCTGTTGTAGTTCATTCTAAGGCAAGTACCTGGTACATGTGCAGTAGTTTGGGGCTATATCTCTGCTCTCACTACAGGTAGAAAGTTGGCTGAGAGCTCATTTTAATCAGGAGGAGAGTTACTTTTCTACAAACCAAACATCATTTTTGGGTGGAATTCCCCTTTAATCTAGTCCCACCCCCCAATTCCCATAGAGATCCATTCAACTGTAGAGAGGTTATAGTATCACTTGTAAGAGTACCTGAAAATAAGATATCAAGAGTCTTTTGATATCCTTTTATACCCAGTCACGATAGCATCACCTGCTTACCTGTGGAATGTTCCAAACAGGTGTTTTTTGAACGTCGTTTCTTTTTTTAATTATTATTTTTTTGCCCCTGTCCCAAATTTTTTGGAACGTGTTTCAGGCATGAAATTCGGAATTAGCGTATATTTACAAAAGTCAATGAAGTTGATAAGGTAAAACATTAAATATATTTTCTTTGTACTGTTTCCAATTAAATATATTTACAAATCACTGCTTTCTGCTTTTATGTGCATTTTACTTATAGTGTCCCAACTTTTTTGGAATTGGGGTTTGTAGATTACTGCACACTACTTTCGATTGTGTGGTAATTATGTAGTAGTAACTGAAGTCTAACTGTTGTTTTGTGAAATGGATTCAAATTTTCTGTGACCTAATTAACATGCATGCAGTCAAATAGCATTTGTTATATGCGCACAGTGGATGACACTCATATGGTACTCAGTTCATTGATAACCTGTGCACTTAGAGCAGTGTGCACATTAGCTTGATTGGTACAATCCTTAAGATCACACTCAGCTGTTTTGATTGCCATCCAAGTATACTTTTTATAAAGTAAAATCACGAAGCAGAACAAGCTAATTAACTAAATTAGGAAATAAATATTCTGAAGTATCACCCACTTGGTTTACGCAGAGATATGTGAAGTGTGTATCTGTTTCACAGCCTTTTTTAGTCATGGCAATAAGATACAGTTGAGACCCAAAATGAAAGCTACTGATTATTGTTCAAATCTATAAATGCAAATGTGCTTTAATAATGCACAATGCAAAGTTCATATATGGAATTATGCCCTTTGGCTCTATATATGCTAATATGCTGTCCATGAGTAACATAACGAGATTCAAGCCTGTTACGTGTTCATTACTAAAAAGCAAAATGTAACTCTTATTCAGAACAATTGAATCTGTTGTGACAGCATAAAGACAGTTTCAATGTGTCTGCTAAAATGTATTTTAGGACATAATAACATTTACTGATGTCTTTCCATTCAATGTGTCAGTATCCCAACTGTCTCCAGGTTATGAACAACAATACATTTTTTTATTCACAGATGCAGTAGCCGGCTATGTTTATTTTATACATTTCTGTTATTTTTAGAACTGATATGTGGCTGTTCACATATCCGTTCTAAACTCATGGAAGGAATTAATCTGTTTTGTGTTAAATGACAGCAAATTATGAAGGACTGTCAAGCAAAGCTCATTGCTTTCAATTAATATTTCCAGAGAAGACTGAAAATGGTGTTTCATGAATTGAAGTAGATTGATGAAAGTCTTATGTGCAGGTGTTATCTATCTATATTTTGTGAACTGTTTATTTATTCTGTGGTAATGTAGATGCAGGCAAATTGATCATGTCTTAATTGGATGAGACTTCTTGAAGTTCCCCAGGGGTAAGAATAGCAATATAAAAGCTGGCTCATGAATACGTTTAACTTTTTCAATTAACAAATATCAGTTCTCTTCCACGGATTGAGACTTCTCAAAACAACCATGTAATGTAAAAATGCGGAATGCATGCTGCTGCATGCTGAAAGAATAATACTGTTGTAAAATATAGCTGGCCCTCACGGCAGCCACCCATACATGCTAATAAAAATATGTTATGCAGCTGCAGTTGCTTTCTACAAAATTGTGCACACCCTTGATAAATTATTACCAACGAAAGCTGAATAAAATAAACAATACCAGGTCAAAAACCTGTCTCCGTCTGCCAGGAAGCTGAAACTTGGCCACAGATGGATCTTTCAGCATGACCGTAGTCCCAGGCATGCCTCAAAATCAACCAATGGTTAATTGGCCACAAAATTGCCATCTCAGTCTCCAGACTTAATATAAAATGTATGGTTTTTGAATTGAAGAGGGCAGTCCATAAGCATGGACTAAATGATCCTTAAAAAATATTCTGTGTGGAGGAATGGACAACCCCCCCCCCCCCCCCCCCCCCCCTCTTCATATGTTCACCAATCTAATGAAACACTATAGAACAGTGGTTGATTAGTTGCATCGGGTGTGCTTGAGATTGAACACATAAATGCCTTAATCCGGCTGGGGGTACCTGAGGAGTGGTTTGAGAAGCACTTGTGTAGAAGATGACTCTTTGAATGCCACTGCTATAGAAGATGAATTGTGTTACCCTGTGCACAAACAGTACTGGAAAGAGTGCTATGAATATCTGACACTTATTTCTTTGGGAAAGCAATGCATAAATAATGAGAAGTTTCATTTCTTTGGTTGATTCCATTAATTTAGTATTATATTTTGCAATTTAATTACAGCACAGTACTTGCATTGTGTGTTTTGTACAGTATTTTTTGTGGTGTTAATATTGTTGAAAGGAAATAAGGTATCCAGCTAAACCTCTTTCTCTCTGCTGTGATGTACCCCATGGTCTGGTATTGAATCCTGTCCGTGCCAGTGCTGACTCGCCAAGTGCTTGTAGTGCTTATTTGGCTGTAGGGTCACCAAGGGAGGGATGGGTTTTCCCTGTCTGATCGCACAGGAGTGACTCCTCTGGTCAAATGGACACTTTCCGTGCCAGCTATACATAAATGACACTCCGATGCAATACGCTTGCTAGCAGCATGCACCTTCAGAGGAGATACACCCTTTGCGATGGGGTGGCTATAGGAATACGATTGTGCATTCCAAAATGGGTGGCCGCTTCTTATCTGGAATACCACCAGTGTGTTTACTAACCAGTTTCTGGATAAAAATGTGATGAAGTCACTGAATAATCCTGTACGTTAAAGAATAATAATGAACCGTTTTCAAAATTAGCACTGTCAGTATGGACTTCTGTGCATTGGGTCTATGTTCATCTGAGCATCTGTGTTTATTGGAGGTGCTGATTCAGCTACAGGTGTGATGCTGCTGGCTCTGCAGTTTTAGTGCTGTTCATTATTGTTGCTAACTATCTAACATTAAATCCTCCACTTCCTCAAAGGAGCTGAATTTTAAAGGTATCAGTCATTTCCATGATGCACTGGAAATCTCTGTCTTTGTGCACATTTGCCCGAATCCGTGCTCCTCTGCCTTTATTATATTATGTTATTGTAAGATGTGTTTTGGATGTTTCTGGGCATGAAGCTCCTTTCTGTTTGGGGGAACGCTGGGTGTAGCTACAGAGCCTGTAGGGTGGGATCAGGTTTCAGTGGAGCGTTTGTAGCTAGCTACTGCAGTGGTGGAGGGGAAGAAACACTAATACAGCGAAGCGAAACAACAAGCCGACAGGGCTCGTTCAAAAACCAAATCAACTTTGGAATTGTTTTTCCTCAATGGCGACGGCTGAAATCCACCAAGGGAATGAAAAGTGACGTGGAGTGGGCATGTTTTCTGTTGGACCTATAAGTAACATTACCTCTAGCTATCCAGCTAGCTATGTTAGGTACCTAGATGGTTGAAGTCGGGTACCTTTTGTATGGAATTATCTTGTCCCAAGAAAAAGAAGAAAAATGATATTTGTATACAAATAACTTACTGAACAAGGAAAAACACCACAAGATAGGTGCAACTGCACTAGGGAGTAGCTACAGTTAGAGTAAAGGCCCGTCCACACCCAGAACAATAACTATAACGATAACTATAAATATATAGTTTTAAAAATCATTCTAACTCAAGTGGATGGCGGAGTCCACACCACAACGACAGTGACGAACGATATCGTTGGGATCACTTTCAGAGCGATTTGATGAATGATAGAAACACTGACAGCCAATCAAAATCCATCAGAATTTAAAAGCTGCGGACACAGCTGGAGCACGCAGCGTGTGCTTGGTACCACTGTTGACAGAACGTTATCGTTCATCAGTGTGGCTGCTCACATCGTTATCGTTACAGGTATCGTTCTTGGTGTGGACGGGCCTTAACAATGTTCCTTATAGTGTCAAGATTGTTATACCACTGCCTGATTACTGTTACCATCCATGTAGAGTAATGCATATTGCCAAAAATGTTATATCTCTCACCTCTTCGCTTGACATTTTCTTGCTGCGTTCAAGGGTGTTTCTTTTCTTCAATGGAGGTGATTGGGTTGGGTTGAGGAGGAGAGTTCTTCGATTGTAAACACAGGACCTTGAATGTCCATTATTCCTGTAGCATAATGCAATCTCCTTCAGTGTCCTTGTTTCTATAGATCTCAAGGCAACCTCCGCACTGTACATATGTAACTACCGACGTAGTTGGAGAGAGTTGACCTATTCACATACACATACAAACTGAACAATAACTCAAATGTTCATCTGAAATGGATTGGAAATGCTGTGGGTCAAGTGGCCAGTCTATCAAGAAAAGGATGCTAACCTTCATTGAAGCAAAAAAACAAACAAAAAAAACTTTTATTTCTATTCTAGAAAGGCTATTGCACTACCATGTTTCCAGACTCATGCTCCATATACTATCCTTATATTCATAAAGATAGCATAATGTTTCGAACTCTTCCGGAAACCTCTGCCAGCTTTGCTTCTGGACGATGGAGGGAGGGGGGTGAAGATAAGGTAATTATCCCTCGCAGACTTTGAAGTAAAGAAACCTGCACGCTCATGCCAAATTAAATTTTATTGTAATCTAATTGCTGTGTGCGTAGTAAAGAGTAAGGTCAGGGTGAAAATAACTCTGGTCTGCCGGGTCCTAATGCTGAGTTCACAAAGAGCCTCATCATGGGTTTTAACCGAGCACAGCTTGTCATTGCGATGAACCCAGGTGTGGTTCATTAATTAGTGCTTGCATTAAGGCGGGACAGTGACTTATTAGAATAATCCTAGGGTTGGACTGCATTCTCATTCCTTCGTGTGAGATTTGCCCTTGGGCAGGGCGTGTTTTTGTGTCGCTGAGTGCAAGTAGACAGGCGTTAGGAGTCAATTGGTGACATTGCTGTTGGTATAAAATGGCTTGGGATTCGAGCACCAGCCTTCCTGAAATCATGACAGTTTTTTTTTTTTGTCATTATTGGTTTGCAGAATATTGCTCATAGAACTCGGATGTCAGATTCCATAACTACAATAGATCACAGTGTTTAGGAAAGGTTTGGTTCATGGCTTTTATGTTGTGTTGTGCAATATTCTGGCTTTGTGCTGATACAAATATATAAAGCATTCGTATAAATATATGAAAATACTTTCTTTGCCTTGTGTATACAAAAAAAAAAAAAATATTTTCTTGAATTCAAATGTAAAACCTTGCACTTGAAAGAGTGGATGCGCCTGTATTTCCTGTCCTTAAAAGTTTTGTTGTGTACCTAAAATCTTATTTGTAATTCTTTCTTGTTTTATAGGCAGACATTTATTTTATTGAACTGAAAAAAGGTCCCTGGGTACTTAGGAACATAATGACTTGGGATGTTCTTTTGGCTCAAATGCACTAATCGGTTATTGGGGACAATTCTTATCAGGTAAACATTAGAAAGATAACCTTAGATTTTTTCATTTTGTCCACATGCAAAGTCAATTAACATTTTGAATACTATAACAGCATGCCATAGCATACCTTAATGTTGGCTAATGTTAAGTTAACTTTGCTTTGTCCAATAACTTTGCTTTATCCAGTAAAGCTTTCTGTAAACCGCATAATGTTAAATATAATTTTTATTCCTTTTTTAAACTAGACAGTAGTAATTTTAATAGTAATATTTGCATCAATTTTTGGTTAACCGATTAAATTAGATTTTAACATGGGGATGGGATGCAAGTGTTGATTCAGAGTGATCATCTACAAATCATTTATCATTTTACGTATTTAATATTTGAGGAGTTACACCACAAATAGATACTGTAGGTAATTAAATCCCACCTCAAAAGCTTAAGACTGACTAAATTACCTTTCCAAGACAATGAAAAGTATGGCTGGTCTGCTTGCTTCCTTGGATAGTGGATTGTGTGTTTTTCCATTAATATTGCCTGTGTTTGATACTGCTTTGATATTGCCAGATATGATTATTATCCATAAATGAAGATCTGGCTATACCTGTGTGTCACCAAATATGCAGCTGATTACAGGAATAAATTAGTATGAATTTTTCGAAAATGAAATGGAATACAATTAATGGTTGTTAAGCTGCTGATTAATCAGAGCTTGACTGCTGAGATTTGTGATGGGTTAAATAGTCGCCATTTTCAAAATGTGCTTTATTCTTCCCCTGCCGGGCCATCTGTGTGTGACAATATGGTCTAAACATAAATCTTAATCAGTATGAATCTCATTCCTCAAAGCGCTCAGGGGCGAAGGGAGATGCCCAATCTGCAGCACAGCAGCCAGGTAGAAAGCCATCTCAGCGCTAACTTATTCTGTCAGCTCTCATTGGCCCCTTTCCGCTTCCACAAAAAGGCTCATTTCCTTTGCCTCCAGCGCCATTGGAAAAATGGTTTCACTTTTTTGTGTCTGTTTTCAAAAATGTCTGTTATATTTATTGCATGTTCCAAGCTTTTAGAACTCCAGAAACTCTTGAGATTTTGCATCTACACTACCGGTCAAGTTTTAGTGCACCAAAAATTTCCAAGCAATCAGAGATTAAAAAATAAAAAATAAAAAATAATAATAATAATAAAATAAATAAAACAAATTATCTAAATCTTAGCTTCATCAAAATGGCCACCTTTTGCAGCTATAACTGCTGAGTATATTTGTGCCATTATTTCTACAAGGGCAGTCATATGATTCTGAAAGTTCACACCAACACTGCTGTAGAACTTCCCACAGACGGGCTGCACTTGTGGGTTGCTTCTCCTTGACCTTTCTCTCCAATTCGTCCCAAGCTGACTTTTACTTCTCTTGTTGGAAAATTGAAAACATTTGTTCACCTGTTTATTTTGCCAAACATGGCTTTTTTTATTAACTCTAAGATTTTAGGTCACTATTCTGTGAAGTAAAAGATTCTCTTTTACTTCTGACTATTCCCTTCTTACCTCGTACCATTTGAGTTTTTTTTACGTTTAAGTTAACTGCTTAAATGACACTAGAAACAGAGTACTAAAACACCAGTAAAGTGTACTAAAACTTTTGACCGTTGGTGTATGTAAGGCACTACTTCTGTGAGCAGACTGACTGGGAGTCTTGCAGATGATGCATGATTGCACATAAAGCCGCCAGGGAGGGTAGATTTCAGTCATTCGCAGTATTACAGATTCCGTGTCATGACTGCGGAGATTCTGGTGGATCATGTGGTGCAGGAAAACAAACAAACAAACGACAACAACAAAAACCTTAGGATCCTTTGGTCTGTTCTCAGAATGGAGGTATATAAGACATGGATGCATAGGATTTGGAATTTGTTATGTTTGATTGCAAAACAAGAGCAAATTGTACATTTGATATTATTTTATAATTCCTAAGCAGATGGATTTGGTACACTGGTTATTATTTCAACGCAAGGACATAACATGTCATACAAGAAGATCATTCATTTTATTTTCATCTCTGTGCAGGAATTTAGTTATGCAAGTGTTTATGTAAGTTAATTTAGATGCATAGAATATAGCCTTAATCCACACGTGGATTGAGTCTCTCATTATTTATAAATATAGCCTATATATATATTTTTTAGTTTGGAAAACATTAACTTCTTAGTCCCTGGTGGCTAAAGAAATAAAGCTGGAAAAAGATGAGACAAAAGTGCTTATTTTGCCTAACCCTACAGCATGGAAACGGAATACAAGGTGCAACAAGCTGGAGTACATTTATGTGCATGGCAATAGTGAGCTGCTTCCTCAAAATGGGAACCATGGAGTCCGTTATCTCAGCCGGCAACTCACTGCAAATCCGCATTGTTCTAGATTAAGGTCTCAATCCATTTTAATGTACTATATTTTTGTATACTGAAATTACAATAAAAAAACATTACTTGAGGGACAATGCTGCTATACTGAATGAGAAATATTAACTTTAGTTTCCTTATCCGTTTTAACACCTGCTGTGGTATAAGGACAAGTCAGTATGGGACTTATGTAGGGATGAACTCGAAAATGACTTGCTCATTATTAACAAAGATAATTTTTTCTTGTGGATTAGTGTAGTTAATTGTCATTTTTGAAAATTCAACATTAATGGCTAAACTGAGGGAAGGATTACCACCAATGCACTAAGGGAGTGTTTAAAATTTTTATATGAATGACAAATATATTGAAATGAAGGGCATTGAAAAGATTGGAGCTTGAGGTTTATTCAAGTTGGGTTTTGTGCCTGAAAATATCATTTGATGTGTTCGTGAAGAGTTGTATCCTTAAGTTTGGGAGAACAATTAAGTTGCAGCGCAATTAAGTTATTCTGTGCAGTAGTTCTGTGGACATGTGTAATTGTGAAAAGTGAAAATTAACTCTAAATACAGCATTTACCAAATTGCACCCCCCCTCCCCTTTCCACATGCTTGTGTAAACATGGACAAATCCGCTCATCTTAAGGAGACAGAGTGTGAAATTTTCTGTTTTATTCCGGTTGAACTGTTCATTTATTTGCATCTTGCTTGGTGTAATTTATTTTGTGTGAATAGATTAAGGCAGTATAAGGCAATGCACAGAATATGATCTAATTAGTTTTTTTTTTCAATTTTATATACACACAGGCCTATGTTTTTTTTTGGCATGCAATCTATATGTAACCGCTGTGGTAACGTCACAAGCGTTTTCTCGACAGCTGTTTAGAGAATGTTTAGTCTTGTTCCCTCCTTTTTATATATATTTTTTGAAAACAATTGTTTACTTAGACTGAAACACTACAATTATGACAAGTAATCTGAAAAATGGAATGAAATGTCAAGAGCAATCAGGATCAACTGAGTGAGAATGGGTATTAATTTATGTGGACCGCTGTTAGCAGTCAGTGCATGTACACAGTCCAATAACTTCCATGGCAGTAAGTGAAGAGTCGAGTCAAAATGACCAGAGAAGATTTTGTTTTTATTTAGTTTAATACATAATTATTTTTAAAGGCCTGATCTGTTATCATTTCATAGTGTGGATTGATTAACAGGACTGGACTGCCGCGCACTGTTCTGGTTAGACGAAAAGCTGCAGGAGATGATGCATCATTAAACGACTGTCAGCTGGACAATATGAGCTCATGAATGAACTGGGCCCACATTATGGTCCTGTGGGGGGGAGCCAGAGAATGCAGCGTGATGCGTAGCGGTGTACGTATGTGCACATTCGACCCGTATTCCGCCCTGTGCTGCGTATGCCACAGCTGTATATCACGCCCGATTCTTTGGTGCAAAGAACATGAAAGTAAGCATCTTTTTTAAATGGCTGGTTTTATTAGCGGTGTTGTTAAATTAGAAATTCAGGACTTTTTACATGTAAACATGTCGACTTATGGATATTTCTTGTAATTCACAGCCAGGCTCATCGCTAGGGGGGATCGAATGGGGCGGTCGCACAGGGCCTCACGCCAGGGGTACCCTGGGTACTCTGGTTTCTTCCCACAGCAAAGGCATGCATGTCAGGTTAGGTATACTCCTGCCATTGCCCTTGACTGGCCTTATAACTGGAGTTGCTCCCCAGGCACTGTACTGTGGCTGCCCACTGCTCCTAAGTAGTTAGGATGGGTCAAATGTAAAGGAAAAATTACCTCACGGGGTAAAGAAAGTATAACTTAACTTGATTCCCACAATTCCCTCCAGTGTAACAAATACTGTGTTGAGGCTTGAAGTTGAGTCCTCATTTTTTTGTAATTAGAACACCAATTATGTCATATTTAATTGGCGTTCACGGCCTCTCCTTTCATTCATTATTCAATATGTAGGGTCACCCATTTGAAAATCTAGGGGTTGAAGCTTCAATTGAGCTATTGTGGCGTTTTGTGTGTGGTAAAGAAATGGCGCTCACACTGCAGAGTGGTTTGCTTGCTAGTTTTGTGGTTTGGAAGGATGCGGCCTTTCTAAACACAACGCTGATGAAAGGGTAAATGAATCTTGTGAGGGCTTGATTATTTTTTCCTCCCCCCTCAACCCCTCCTTTCTCAGCATTTGATCGAATTGAACTTCTGCCGCAAGTAATTTCATTCTCACTTCCCAAGGTCAAGTGGTAGACGATTCTCCTCAGTCAGTATCTATTTATCTCCAAATGCAAATAGAATGGACTGATTTGCATTGATGGGCACAGAATAACAGGGGTTCCTCTCAAGGTTACACAAGGATAGACTGACTGGGTATCAGTACTGTGGTTTGTTTAAAAGAACTGTTCTTTAATCACTGGGGATTCTCAGTGTCTAATTAAAATATTAATTAGACACTGTGATATCTACATTTATAAGATCCTTGATCCTTGTAGCTGTCCTTAGGTCCTTGTAGCTGTCTTGTATATTGCCCATTACATTTGAGTTACTTGTGCAATCTCCCCAAAAGTACTGCATAGAGCACCATCTCTATCCTGAAACTCAAGCCCTGTCTGTCTCAGATGATCAGAGCGCATTAACATGCCAACTTGCTTTGTTTGAAGTATGCACCAAAAGTAATAGCTATGGCCCACTTTTAATTTAGTTTCAGAATAGACCTAAATTAAATTAAACTAAGTAAACGGTCTTTGGATTACCTAAACAAATGAGCGTACTCTTGGTGAACTGTGCTTGAGCGTTTCAGATTTTCCCATGTGATTTAAGTGCGTTTAAGAACAGTCACGTCTGGATCCCATTTAATTTGTTTCTTTTCCTTTCCACTTAACATTACCCGTAATTTAGCTATTCCTGTTAATTTCCTTTTATCTGAATGCAGCAAGCACCTCTGATTTGGCTTGACACAACTGCGCTCATGCTTCTTAATCCATTTATGTGCATTTGACCTGATTTCCTTTGGTGCTTGTAAAACTAAAGTGCTCAATAATTTATGAAGTTGACAAATGCGTATTCTTTTAAAAATATTAATATTTTTAAAGCATTTTGTGGAAAACGTTTGTTTTTATAATGGCAAATAATATTAAATGTTTTATGCTGTAGTCCCTTGGGGATGAGCTATCAAGGAGATAATTAAAAACAAAAAGAATGCTTTGAGATTTTGTTTTAAGTCAAATATCTCATAGCCAAATACGGTAACACATTAAGTTTCAAACGGTTGAGAAGGTGCAAAGTGCAAAGCTTGTACTTCAGATATACACTACTCACAAAAAGTTAGGGATATTTGGCTTTCGGGTGAAATTTATGGAAAATGTAAGTTCACGCTACAGTGATATTATACGTATCATGAAAGTAGGGCATTTAGGTAGAAGCATGCAATGGTGATTTCCTCATCTCAAACAATTTATTGAAACAAAAGCCAACAACAGTGGTGGGTATACCACAACAAAAATGTCAATGTCTCAATAACTTGTCATGTGCCCTTGAGCATCAATTACAGCTTGACAACGACGTCTCATGCTGTTCACAAGTCGACTTATTGTCTGCTGAGGCATGGCATCCCACTCTTCTTGAAGGGCGGCCCTCAGGTCATTGAGGTTCTGGGGTACAGAGTTACGAGCCTCTACACGGTGAGTCAGCTGATCCCATAGGTTTTCTATGGGATTCAGGTCTGGAGAAAGTGCAGGCCACTCCATTTGAGGTACCCCAGTCTCCAGCAGCCTTTCCCTAATGATGCGACCTCGATGAGCTGGAGCATTGTCGTCCATGAAGATGAAATTAGGCCTGTGTTGTTCATGCAGGGGCACAATGACTGGATTAATGATGTTATTCAGGTAGTATGGGCTTGTCACTGTACCATTCACAAAGTGTAGGGCAGTTCTGTATTGACTAGACACACCTGCCCACACTGTAACACCGCCACCACCAAAGGGTCGTCTGGTGACAACAGTGGCTGATGCATAGCACTCTCCTTGACGTCTCCAACATCGTTGGCGGCCATCATTTCTGCTCAACGTGAATCGACTCATCAGAGAACAGCACTGAGGCCCACTGGTCCCTCGTCCAGCGTAAATGCTCCCTGGCCCATGCAAGACGATGACGCCTGTGCCTGGTGGTGTGGTCAGGTACCCTTGCAGGTCGTCTAGCACGCAGACCACGCTGATGTAAACGGTTTCGAATGGTCTGACGTGACACTTGGGTGCCTCTCACCTCCCTTAAATGTGCCTGGAGTTGAGTGGCATTCATCATCCGGTTCCGCAGGGCACTGTTCACAATGAAGCGGTCATCAGTGTGGGATGTGGCCAAAGGACATCCACTTCTATGCCTTTCTGTGACTCTTCCAGTCTCTCTGTATCTCTGTTGCAACCTGCTGATGACACTCTGTGACACTCTAAGCTCAGTGGCCACTTCCCTCTGAGAACATCCTGTTTGAAGCCTCGCAATGGCGAGGTACTGTTGATCAATTGTTAGGTGTCGTCTTGGTCTCATGATGTCAAAATGTGAACAGCATGATGAAGAGGACTGTTTAAATACCAATTCTAATTGAACCAGGAAATTTATTGGTCGATTCATGGATCAAACACCTGTTGTTAATTTTGCCGTTCAGCTCCTTGTTAGAGAACAGCAAGTTGTGCAAAAAGTACTGAAACATTGAATAGTTGGACATGTGCATTCAAAAGTTTAGAGAAGGTCAAATTAATTTCACCTGTAAAGGTTATAGTGCATTTTAGGTTCATCCTGAAATTTCACCCGAAAGCCGAATATCCCTAACTTTTTGTGAGTAGTGTATTTTTGTTTTTTTGAGTGAGGCCTTGGCTGTCAGATACAGTTCTTGTTCAAGGAGTAGGCTGGTATGTTTATTTACTATGTACTTCATTTCAAACCGTGGGTCAAGTGGCACAATTTAAGTAGGTACAGTTGAAGTCGGATGCTTACATACACTTATGTTGATTAAAATCATTTTTAACCACTCCAGAGATTTCATGTTAGCAAACTATAGTGTTGGAAAGTCAGTTAGGACATCTACTTTGTGCATGACACAAGTAATTTTTCCAACAATTGATTATTTCACTTTTAATTCACTATATCACAATTCCAGTGGATCAGAAGTTTACATATACTAGGTTGACTGTGCCTTTAAATTTGAAAACCCAAGTTTGAAGGCAACCTCTTTCCACTTTGTCTTATAAAACTAATTTTGACCAGGCTTTCTTTTGTAAATTAATAAGCTCGCTGTTGAAATGACATCTACAGTAAATGCATTTGGGCAGATACAATTCTGATGAAAAATACAGTTCTGATGAAAATCAGATCCTGCGAGACTAGTATTGGGGATACAAATATTACTGATTGTTAGAGAATTATAACTTTTCAGCAGCCAGCATCAGAGCATGTCATGTGTAGAAATACAGAAGCAAAGCACCAGCTTTGATGCTCTTCAGGTATTTTCACTATAATAGCGTACATCCCAAACTCAGCTTCTCTTTACTTACTTACTATGTTGGTTTTAGCAAGCTAGCATTCCCTAAACCTAACTTTAACCTAATGTTAGCTAACTGAATCAATTATTTTCCTCAAGGTTAATCAAATCAAATGAACAATCACATCTTTTTTTAGCAAAACAAAAAGATAAAACCAAAGATACTTTCCCTAAAGGAAGAAAAACCCAGTTTTCAACACTGCGGTAAAGCTAGCTTGCAGTTCGCTATTCAAAATCAGTCGTTTAACTTTTTTTTCCAGAGGACCAAATAGACTTCAATTACAGTTATGCACATTAATATTCAAAGCCTCATAATTCAGCTACCAAGAAATTTCAGACCGGTTGCATTTTGCAGAGGATGCTTTGTGATAATTTCCCACAATTTTACTCATCATCCTTTCGTCGACGATTAATACCAACAATGTCCAGCGATTCTTCATTCACTACTCAATAACTCAACAATGCCCAGCGATTCTTCATTCACTACTCAATAACTCAACAATGCCCAGCGATTCTTCATTCACTACTCAATAACTCAACAATGCCCAGCGATTCTTCATTCACTACTCAATAACTCAACAATGCCCAGCGATTCTTCATTCACTACGCTATAACTCAACAATGCCCAGCGATTCTTCATTCACTACGCAATAACTCAACAATGCCCAGCGATTCTTCATTCACTACTCAATAACTCAACAATGCCCAGCGATTCTTCATTCACTACTCAATAACTCAACAATGCCCAGCGATTCTTCATTCACTACTCAATAACTCAACAATGCCCAGCGATTCTTCATTCACTACGCAATAATTCAACAATGCCCAGCGATTCTTCATTCACTATTCAATAACTCAACAATGCCCAGCGATTCTTCATTCACTACTCAATAACTCAACAATGCCCTGCGATTCTTCATTCACTACTCAATAACTCAACAATGCCCTGCGATTCTTCATTCACTACGCTATAACTCAACAATGCCCAGCCATTCTTCATTCACTACGCAATAACTCAACAATGCCCTGCGATTCTTCATTCACTACTCAATAACTCAACAATGCCCTGCGATTCTTCATTCACTACGCTATAACTCAACAATGCCCAGCGATTCTTCATTCACTACGCTATAACTCAACAATGCCCAGCGATTCTTCATTCACTACGCAATAACTCAACAATGCCCAGCGATTCTTCATTCACTACTCAATAACTCAACAATGCCCAGCGATTCTTCATTCACTACGCTATAACTCAACAATGCCCAGCGATTCTTCATTCACTACGCAATAACTCAACAATGCCCAGCGATTCTTCATTCACTACGCAATAACTCAACAATGCCCAGCGATTCTTCATTCACTACGCAATAACTCAACAATGCCCAGCGATTCTCTATTCACTACGCAATAACTCAACAATGCCCAGCGATTCTTCATTCACTACGCAATAACTCAACAATGCCCAGCGATTCTTCATTCACTACGCAATAACTCAACAATGCCCAGCGATTCTTCATTCACTACGCAATAACTCAACAATGCCCAGCGATTCTTCATTCACTACGCAATAACTCAACAATGCCCAGCGATTCTTCATTCACTCACTACGCAATAACTCAACAATGCCCAGCGATTCTTCATTCACTACGCAATAACTCAACAATGCCCAACGATTCTTCATTCACTACTCAATAACTCAACAATGCCCAGCGATTCTTCATTCACTACGCAATAACTCAACAATGCCCAGCGATTCTTCATTCACTACTACGCTATAACTCAACAATGCCCAGCGATTCTTCATTCACTACACGCAATAACTCAACAATGTCCAGCGATTCTTCATTCACTACGCAATAACTCAACAATGCCCAGCGATTCTTCATTCACTACGCAATAACTCAACAATGCCCAGCGATTCTTCATTCACTACGCAATAACTCAACAATGCCCAGCGATTCTTCATTCACTACACGCAATAACTCAACAATGCCCAGCGATTCTTCATTCACTACGCAATAACTCAACAATGCCCAGCGATTCTTCATTCACTACGCAATAACTCAACAATGCCCAGCGATTCTTCATTCACTATGCAATAACTCAAAAACGGAATGACAACGGTGTCTGAAACTACCAGTACTGAAAGGATACTATTTGTGGATTTTTTTCACAACCTCTGATTTAACTGTAAATCAAGAAGAGGACCACAAGTAAAACTTACACAAGCTTTTTACTGATTTGTGAAACCTTTACTTCATTTAAAATAATTTTTATAATAAACTATATTCTATAACTCATCATGGACTTCGACTATGCTATTCAGTGATGTTGCCACTTAACCAAAATGCATAATGCCCTTAGTCCCACAGTATGTGAACGAGGACACCATGTCAACACTTTCACAACCATTGGCTGATTTGTGAAGCCTATCATTATTTTAAAATTATTTTTCTAATTAACGGTATATTCAATTAGGGGCCTGTAAGGATATATTCAGAAACCTACTGCTCATTAACCAAGCTATATAATGACTTAAATCCAAGTGTACCTGGATGAGGATCCCATGTGCTAATATTCACAACCTTTGTAAGTAATTTTCAGCAGATAGACACTACTGTCCATTGTTCAAAAAAGAAAATGCTGGTACTCGTAAAATTTTGGTGGCTGCTCCCATATTTTTGCTAGTACTCCTAACCTTTTGTGTTTGGGAGCACCAGTGCTACCAAGTAATTAAGTACATTTTAATTAGCACTGGAGATAGCTACCTTCTAAAATGTATTCATCAATATTTACTAATTCATTTTCTTGTGTTTTTAATTTTTACTTATCTAGTTTAAAACTGTTTATATCACAAATAAGGTTATATAAACCAGTTTTGTCCATCAGAATGACACATTATGAGGATATATTTTAGACCCCAATGTAATATCTTTGGACGAAGGGAAAAAAAATGTATATATTTTTTTAGCCCTGATTTGTAACGGGATACATTTCAAAACCCTCCACAGCATCCAGTATGCTGTTCAAATAATATTTTTCTTATTGGAATCTGTTGCTATAGGAAACCAGCCAACTAGTGCATAGCAGACTACAGGCCTTCTAGCTGCCAGATTCAAAGGGTTTATCTTGTTTACAGTAATTTTTATTATATTTTTTTACTTTGGCTAAATGAGTTCAGTCATAGAAATGACTGAAATGTCTCTTGTAGAGCAAATCATAACTTTAATTGCCTTGCTTGAATTACAGTTTGGCTCGTGAATTGCTGAGCATAAAACATTTGCATCCATGCCTCTTGCCTTCACGGACACGCTGTGACTGTCGAACCCGAGTGTGTGCAGCTGTGCGCCCCTCTCACTGTGCGTCCCTCTCACTGTGCGTTTGCCCCCGCAGCGCCAGGGCTCTGGAGAAGTCGCGCACGCAGCTGCAGAACGAGCTGCTGCAGCTGCGCACCAGGGGCCTGGAGGAGCAGAAGAAGAGGGAGCAGCAGGACGCCCTGGTCCGCCGCCTGCAGAAGAGGGTCTTACTCCTCACCAAGGTAGGCTCTTCTCTTACTGCTGCTCTGGCCTACCATCATACAGGATGAGGATCGCAATGCATGCTCATCCTGGGGGGGGGTGTCCGAATCAGAGCCCTATCTACTGTGTACTAGCATACTGCTTAGTGCATACTGTTTAGGGACATGCAGTATATGAAAAATATCCTCCATACTCTTTTCGGCAAAAACACGATAAGTATATCATCCGGGGCTATTCAGAACACTCAATTTTCAGAATTGTCGCATACTTAACAGCTTTTTTAAAAGGTATACTCAACTGGTATACTCAATGCTAGTCAAGTGCGCTGATTCGGGCTTGGCCTCCTGCTCCGAAGAGCAGGAGCATCACTTCTGTCCAAAGCATACTGTGATGGCCTGTACCACTGACTCTATCCTCACCCTTCTGACTTCTGCCTACACTTGAAGACATGGTCGCTTCCTCCTTACGGCCAGCCAATCACAGATGCCAGCAAGACTGCTTCCATCCTGCAGGATTACTGAGTTAGCTGGATAACTGCACTGAGTAAAATCTGGAGCGGTTCCGGCCTCTCTTGTCTGAGCTCTTGTTTTTCAAGGCTGCCTCACTGCCAACAGCACCTCCTACTCAATGAGGTTCCACAACACCTTTCTATACTTCTATACTCACAGATTCTCAAAGACAGGGTTTCATATTGCATCCGTGTAGGTTTGCGTGGTGCTGTTCTCCACTGAACTCCTGTGCAAATGTGACCCAAATTTGAAGTCAACCTCTTTCTGTAAGGGGTCGGGTTCGGAGAACCAGACGCGACTGACAGGGGATCTGAAAGTTGTCCCACGAGGCGTGAGGAACAACCACTAAAGAAGGAAACAGAAATCCGCAAACGGAGTAGACAGAAATAAAAAGCAAGGGATTATAACTCCCGGCGTACAGCCAAAATAAAGCAACCCAGTTAAGTGGGCGAGAACTCGGTTTCGAGCAGAGAAAATACACAAATAAGGGAAAAGAATCTTGGCATAAGCCAAACCAAAAACTACCGCTAATAACCGGGCGAAGCTCGAAGACTCGAGCAAAGAAAAGATAAGGACAGAATAGCCTCTAGCTCAATAACAGTCAGAGAGCTAAGAAACAAAAGGCAAACGGAAATGAGGCGAAACCAAGGTACTATCTCAACAGAGATAGGGGGGAAAAAAACCAAGGAAGGAAATGAGTGAGAAGGAAAACGAAAACTCTAAAAGGAAAGAGAACTCCTAACTCACTAAGGCAGACCCCACGTGTACTTTTAGCAAACGCAAAAGAACAAGTGGTCGCCAAATACTATACCGTCGTTACCTGGCTTAGCGTGGCAAGAATGACACAAAAGCACCTGGAAGAAGGAAACACAGTGCTTATATAGCCAGCAGGAAACCAGACACAGGTGCGCCAGATGAGTGCCGGGAAGCGGAAAAACACGGCACGGCCGGTGGAAAAGTACGGCAGGAGCGCCCTCTCGCAGCTCCGAGGGGAAGCGTCCCCAGAGGTGAAGAGAAGGCTGCCAAACCATGACACTTTCCACCGTCTTTTAAATTTAACCAGCCTTTCGTTTGTAAATTAATGGTCACTGTTGAAATGTCATATTCAGTAGGGCTGCACGATATTGGAACAAAATTACATTGCAATACCTTTTTATTTATTTTTTTGCGATATATATTGTGATATGAAAAACTACAGGAATACACAAATTTCATCAGATACTGCTTTTCACTTGAATAGCTCTATTTGGAAAGAATTAGGGTGATTTTGTAGGAAGAAATGAGGCAGTTGTTTAATACTCTTGTTGACTCACCACGACACCATCTTATTCAGATAATATGCCTACTCATCTATCAATCCAGGCTAAAGTCCAAGATCCAACATGATATTAATAATGCATGTTGCTTATCCTAAAATAAGGGGGCTCATCTGTGAATGGGTGGAAGAAAGGTGGTGTCTAAAAGGTATCCTGGAGATTACAGGAGGCTGTATAAAAACGTAACATTAAAGCTGCAGTATCACAGTAGGGAATTAACACGACTGACAAAATAGGTAAGTTAGCATTTTATTCCACAATTACAAACCCTTTTTTAAATAACCAGAAATAGAAAAATAAATGAGCAACTATACACCAGTCCCCTGAGTGGTTTACAAATGAATAAAACTTCAAATAAATAGAACTTGTAATAAATAACAAATAACAACAGAACCATTTTCTTTCACAATCTACAGTTTTTTAAATAACGTTTTCCTAGCAACAGTGGCAAAGTTACTGTGCTGGCAATTCTGGCTAAACAAATAAAGAATAAATTAAACTAGTCAATCGTTTAAAACTAGTTTTTTCTCAACAGAGTACCTAACAGATAAATAATCATGTTTAAAATCGCGTCTTTCTCAATAAAGTTACAAAGAACAAGTTTACATTCTACAAATTACAACTGGTGTTGCATTTCTTTTCGCAAAAAATTCTTCCTTTTCAGTGCTTGTGTCCTGTTCCTTGCTCATTTTCAGGTTGTAGGCTACAAAATTTCACAGACCGCTGAGACGACACCACTTTAGTTATTTGATAAACAGATCGAGAACGATTGGTTCGCTGTGCACGCAGAGCGTGCGTTACCGTATCATAAGCGCCTCTGTATCCGAGAAACCTTAAATCAGACTAAATTATGATTTCAGACGGACTTGCTTCGATCAGTCATGGAAAATGCAAGCCTTGCAAGTTTTTGTTTTGTATCAAGCAGCAGCAAAGTTTTAGCGTGGCGTGATTCATTGAATTTAACGCAAAAAGAAAACATTGCTTCCTTCGCGATGTCACTGTTGCTCATGCACACATTGCGATGTCGATGCTGAAACGATATATCGTGCAGCCCTAATATACAGTTAATGCATGTGGGCAGAGACAATGTACTTTGTACACAGCAGATCTGGTGCAAGAATATTTTGCTAAAGACCTTTGCCACAATGGAATTTCGTTCACCAGAAACATGCTGTTGAGTAAGCTATTTCCTATCCTACTGTTAGTATTTGGTGCTTATGTGGCTTCACCAAATGAATATTCTTCTAGTGCATATTTTTCATTCTTTTTTAAGTAACATTTATTTAATTCCCTCAATGAACGCCATAGCACAAATTTCAACAGGACATCGGTTTGTCTATGGACTGGATGTAGAAAAAGTTTGATTTATCAAATGTAGCGAGGGATTTCAGTTTGTTGGTTAAAAAGGCCAACACTATTGGGCAAACAGTACCATAGTTTTGACCAGGGTCTAAAATTGACACCAGCCACCAGCCAAATGCTGGTAAAATTTTGATTTTTACTCAAGCAGCCACTTACTTTAGCGGCTGGTGACCAACCAGCTTGTGTTATATTGTAAAAGGTAATGTGGCTGGTAAAATGTTGAAAATGGCTCGTGATTTTTAAAAAGTGGGTGAAAAAGGGCTAATTTCATATCCTGGTGTTGGTTGTGGTTTGAATGGTTGTTGAGAGTTCTCCATATGACACACATTCTCTAGTCTTTCATGTTTTGACTTTGTCTATTCCTGGAAATTCTCATAGTTCTTTCAGCTATATGTTCACAAATCATTAGATCTGCAACACAACAGCGACTTTGCGGTCAAAGAATATTTTAATAATTTGAAACGGGTGAACTGTTTGAAGGGGGGAGGTGGAAAACATGCACATAAAAGGGAATATAGAATATGCGTCTGTTTAAAGGACCCTACTCTCCAAGACCCGCCTTGGATTCCTTCATTGTTCATCGGCTCTTTCTTGGCTCGGAAAAGTCCCTCTGCGGAAACGGGCTGTCCTGTCCTGTTATTTCTCCAGCAGGCTGATAGCGGAGAGCCAGCGGCCTGCATTGAGAGCTTATTATACAGCCATCCTGTTAAGTGGATTGCGATATCATTATTTGTGCACATATGTCTTTGTGCCCGCGTTTACCCAGTTATCTCCCCTGCTCTGAATATTAAGTGTTCTGCTGTTGACCTACTCAGTGGGGAACACGCATTGTGTGAAGGGAGTCCACAGACTGCCCTGTACAGCGGGAAGGTGGAGAGCTGGAACGTCTTGATTTCATTTGAACGTATGCATTGCAGTCTATGTGGAATAGCCATTTGGCAATGAAGACTCAAAATTATGGCATCTTGGAGGAAAGTTCTGTGTGCAAGTCTCATGCAGTGTTACAATTACAGCTGTAATTTTACCATAAGAAAGCTAGGAGGCAGCGTGCGCCATCCTGCTGTGCCTATTTATGGGCTCTGGGAATGAAGTATGTTTTGATTTTGTCTCATTCCTTTTGTTATTCCAATCTGTGATGGAGTTCACAACCGAACTGCATCACCTGTTCCTCACTCCAAATCAATTTCACTGTCGAGAGTCAGAAGCACAGTCAATCATCTGACACTTCAGGGGAATTTTTTTTCCCCTCCCGTTCCTGAACCGTCTCCAATGTTGGCAGCACCCATCAACATTTCTATTGTCGACTGGTCGAGATTGTCAACTGTCAACTTTGTGGGAGGCTGTGACTGTCACACAAGGTCTGGAGTTCACTGGCCAGTGGGAGTTTTCAGTGACTGCAGCCTTGTTTCTCCTGTGAATTATTATTATTTTTTCTACAGGCGGAGAGACCGACCCCTGGGCCCTGAAAAATGGTTTGTTTTTTACGCCCAGCAGGCTCATATTTTCAGTCAAGCTGCACTGTTCGGCGTCATATCCTTTTCCCAGTTCTGAGGCCTTTTGGAAAAGCGGTCGGCCCAATAGTTTGTCATTGATTGACGAACGTTTTGCCTCCTGTGAAAAGGAATGTGTTCCAGCCATCAAACTGATGATGGATGTTCTCCTCTGCCAGGAAATCTGTTCTTTCAAACAGGTTGCAATAAGGGTGTGTGCATCTTCCCCCCAATTATGCTTCAGCAGGCCTTAATGGTTTCCATCGTGAGAAAGGTCTTGATTGCAGCGGCAATGCTCTAATTACCATCCGCAATTAAAGCTTCTGCAGAGCCGCCGAGCTGTCGAAGGATATAATTGAGAAAAAACAAAACAATTATGCACACCTTCACCCCCCCGACTTAAACCCATCCCAGTTCAATTAAACGCATAGATTTTTAAATCCCCCCGCCCCCCCCCCCCCCCCCCCCCCCCCCCTCGGAGGGGGACGCAGCGCTGGATGCCTCTCGCGTTCCCGTGGCTGAAATCTTCCCGTGGCCCTCACGGCGGGAGCGAAGGGGGTCCCCGTTGCGCCGAGCGCGAGTGGTCGACAACCAACCGGTGAGGGCCAGCGGGCCGGCGGTCTAACGGCCGCAGAGGAAGCGAAGTGCGGAATTCGGTTTTGATTTCCTTCCCGCGCAGCTCATTTGCGAGCTCAGTCCCCAGTTAATGGAAAAGCAATAGAAGGGCCGGAATGATGCAGCCGTTAAAATGTTTTCCCTCTTTTGCCTTTGGAATACTCTGCAGCATTCTTCTGCTTCCGCTACTTTTAATGCACTGCACTCATTTATACAATTGATTTTGTTTTGGTTCTAGTGCATTTCTCTTAAAGATCCCATGTCATACAATTTTTTGTCAATTTTATATTATTCTACAATGTCTACTAAATACACTGCCCGTCCAAAAAAAAAAGTCGCACACGCTAATATTTCGTTTGACCGCCTTTAGCTTTGATTATGGCGCGCGTTCGTCGTGGCATTGTTTCGACAACATTATGCAATGTCACAACATTTATTTCCATCCAGAGTTGCATACATTTTTGGCCAAGATCTTGTATTGACTACGGGAGAGTCGAACCACTCTGTAAAGTCTTCTCCAGCACATCCCAAAGACTTTCAGTGGGGTTAAGGTCAGGACTCTGGTGGCTAATTCATGTGTGAAAATGATTTCTCATGCTCCCTGAACCACTCTTTCACAATTTGAGCCCGATGAATCTTGGCACTGTCGTCCTGGAATATGCCCATTGATGGGATAACCTGGTCATTCAGTACATTCAGGTACTCAGCTGACTTCATTTTATTGCTGCATAATGTTGCTGAGCCTAGACCTGGCCAATTGAAGCAACCCCAGATCATAACACTGCCTCCAGAGGCTTGTACAGTGGGCACTATGCATGACGGGTGCAACGGCGACTTCTTTTTTGGACGGGCAGTGTATATTGATAAGGTGTTTTAAGGGACAAAGTATTGCGATATTTTTTTTAAAAATATAAATCCAGTGAGTTTTTTTTACCCTGAACTGAACAGCACGTTTTGGTTGGGTGGTTCAGGTTCTTTTCACATGCGCTGTGTTGATTGGTTAACTGACCCAGATCACACAAGCACCATCTCCTGCCTAGTGCCTACCTCGATGGTGCCTACACTTTCGCTCCGAAAAAACCGAAGAAACAAACATTGCATTTTTCTAATCATCCGGAGTCGGATGAAGTATCAATGCCCCTGTAGGAACTGCCCAAATGGAAACCTTTTTATATCTAATGCAGACTATAGGTTATAGGGATGGGTATTTTTTTAGTTTTTACCGTTACTGGTGCTAAAACAATTGAAATTGCATTTAAAATGGTACTGGTGCCTGAGCCAATAGCTACCTTTTTTTAAATAAAGAGCAAACGACAACATTAAAGAACATATTTTTTTGAAAACGCAAAGAAATATTAAAATATAACGATTACCTCTTAACTGTTTAAATTATACTTAGACTATACCTTTCGTGGATCCCTGAATGCTTTCAAATGTATCCTATAGGTCACCAAATGCTTTATTATATTGTCTGAATCATTTTGGGTAAAATGCAGCCACACAATTTAGATAGTTTTACTTTAGGAATTTTGACCAAGATTAACGTTAGCTGGCTTGCTAACAGTAATGTTACCTGCGGTCACTGACTGAGCCGTCGTTAAATAACGTTAGCAATTGGCAGCTTATGCATTGTATTTTAAGGTGGCACCGGTATCTGTGTTGGATTCCATATGGTAACGTTAGGTAACGTTAGGTTCCCAAGCAACCATGCAGCTTGGCGAGAGCGCTGTGAAGTGCATTTGCAGCTTACGTTGGAGCTCTTTCTATTGTAGCTGATTAAAAGTGACGGCACATTTAACATGGCCAGTTATGATAGTCATGGTAGAAATCTCTGCTTGCTCGTAATTATACTCTGTGGTGATGGAGGCTAAGTAAAGAACGAAAAGGCTGGCGTTACCACAGAGGCTGATGGAGGGAAGGTTAATGCGAATGACATAGTTAAAAATGATAGGTTGTTTTCACAGGAGCCCAGTAGTGACGTCACAACTGGAGCCAATTCTGAACGGACCGTTAAGCCGAGTGCCGTTTTTTTTCAGACAGTACCGAGTTCATATTTTACCAGCACATACGCGTCATGCCACTGCATATGAATGCTAAAAGTCGGTAAACTCCGATTTCTACTTCATGTGACCTTTAATATATCATGAGTAGTTAAAAATACATACATTATTTTCCTCATTCCTCAGTTGACCGAGGTCAGGGAGATTTGAATTGTGAATTGTGCTAATTCAGTACCGCCAATTAAATTTTAGAAATTTCAGTTTAAATGAGCATAGTGGCCAGTAATGCGACCATTCCAAAATTCTCAATTGGAATGAAGCGATCGGCAGCAATTTTAGCTATCGTTCCAAACCACAAATGACAAGCGCTGGGATAAAAGAGTATGTTTATATGTGAAGAAAATGTTGAGCCTGTTGGATCTTCCAGTGCACATTGAAGTGGCGCCGGCACGTTCTTCCGGCAGAAGGCCACGTTTTAGCCTTTGCAGACTTACTTTGAAATTCAGCGCTGTCATCTCCTGCCGACTGGAAGTAGCTTTGTGATGATCAAGCATGACATTTTCCTTATACCCTCTTTTTGGTGGACTGCAATAAACGCGTGTCTGCCCTCCCCTTTTGGTCTAATTGATTTCTACCCGCTTTGCTCTTGACAGTAGTGGTATGCCAATGCTCCTAAAGGCAAAGTCTACAGTGAGCATAATGGACTGAAGGCTCATGTGAGTTTTCATACTTCTGGCAGGGACCACAAGTCACTTATAATCATGCATCTGTAAAACATAATGATTTATTGAGCTTTGCCTGAGTGACACTATTTATTTTCTTGTTACAAGCGTCTATAAATCACATGTGAAGGGGACTCATTTTGCGCCGTGCTTAAAAAGACCACATCAGCTGTCATATTGCAAAATGCTTCCTTCTGTTATAGGTATGCATTCTGCTGCAACGTGTTTCAGTATAACTAAGCCGGCATTATGCTCCCCAATGCATATTTAAATAGCCATGAATATTTGCCTCTAGTAATGTTGCAGTGGATAATATTGTGGAGTCCGCAACGTGAGACATGGTTATGTTTGTACTTGTTTCACATTCCTCCTTTTTTGAACAATCAGAATTATTTTTTAAAGGTAGTGTGGACTTGACCTGATAGAAACACCATTATCTTCTAAAGAGCTGGTGGAATTGACCTTAAAGCAATTTTGTTGAGAAATAATGGAAACAAAATGAAACTTTTATCTAGCGTGAGATTTTTATTAAGATAACCTTGCTCTGAAATTCATTCACGATTAACTATCACATGAATAGCACCTTTCCAAGTGGCGAAAATAGAGGCAGAAAAATACAAGCGTGCACGCACACACACACACACACACACACACACACACACACACACACACACACACACACACACACACACACACACACACACACACACACACGCTCACTTTTGTGACCTCTTCAAGTGACAAAACCTGCAGGACAGCAAGTGTCATTCCTGAAAACCCCTTGGTGTAATGAGTAGCCCGTTTTATGAATTTTGTTATTAATGAGTATTGCTTTTCTGTCAGTTTAAGAGAACATCACTTCTGGTAACTTTAAACTGACACAGTGCTATTGAATGTCTGAAATACAATAGATGCCTTTCAAAGAAGCATTTCTCTGAAACACTTAAACATTACATTTTTTCAGATGTTGGATGTAGATTTACTGGTACTAAACATTAGCCTCATACAGATAGTCCTTTACAATTAATTCCAAGGTTTTGTGTTCACAAATGGCAATGAAATATGTTCTAAGCTGACAAGAGAGCGGATATCAATGTACAGCAGTGCTTGCTGTGATGCAATAATTGATTGCGACTGGTGCATGTTGCTAAAGGTCGTGTCACACAGAGTGCTCATAATTGGAGGTCCTTGAGTAAACAATTACATACTGAAGTTGAAGAACGCTCATTACTTTCAAGTGTTCCTGTTAGATCTCGACCCTTTTGGCCGTCGCGGGAGTACAGCGGTAAAAGCGCCGACTTTCAGTCGGGGCGGTTGTGCTCCGAGGATCGGGGTTCGCGCCCCGGTCCTGCCAGATCCGAGCATGGCCGGCGCCCTGCGGGAGCAGCAATTGGCGGCTGCTTCCGGGTGGGGGGAGGGGCTTGGAGAGAATCGCAGCGCGCATAGCGGCCCTGGGCGAGCTGGAATCACGGTCAGGAGCTCGGAGGAGTCGCGCCCTGAAGAGGACGTGGCGCCCTCCCGTCCTACCGCCGGCTAACGGGGTTGTGTAGCGGTGATTCTCTAGCAGTTGCTACACTGGGGGAATTGAATTAGAATAGGGGTTCAATTGGCTACTGAATTGGGAGAAAAATGATCTCGACAATGAGACCCCCCCCCCCCCCTCCTCCACCTCAGCCACCAGTACTTCTACTCTTCTCTCATATACTGTACATGCATGCTTCTCTCATATACTGTACATGCATGCTGGATTTCTATCACAGTCCAACCTATCCTGCTCCACAGAACCCTGGTGCTTCTGAAGTGGAAGTTTCCACCCGGCATGAGAGTTTTAAGTCGCTATGAAAGGTCCGCGGAGCCGTGCGGAGCAGACTGCGGAAACAGATTGCATTGCAGGTTAAAAGCGGATTAGAGTTAATTAAAGGGATGTACCTCCCTGTCAGACCCTTGGATCCGCTCGCTATTTACATGCTAATGCGGCGGGGCCATGAGAGGAGATGAGGAGGGCGACAGCTCCCATGCATTATAATAATAGAGACTCGTACAGTATAATAAGATGAGCAATTTGAAAATGTATCAAACTGAACATACACAGTGTTTTCTCTATAATGCCTCTCTTTTCCATCTGTGTGATAAAACGCAAGGAATTTCAGCTTACCGTTGGTTATTAGAAAGCCTTGTACAATATGGCAGCATAAGCAGTTTACACGTGTAGTTGAAATTGAAAATTTGCGGCAGTGCTTTGCATATTTTAAGCTGCTGATAAGGTCCCCCCCCCCCCACTCTGTGTGAGAAATGCCAAGTCCACTCTGAACATTTGGAAGAATTTTTCCCCTTGTTGAATGATCATACGTTTTGGTAGGAAATAGGACCGGCGTGTGCTATTGATTATTTTGTATTCAAGGACCCACATACTGTGTCCTGCAGGATGGTTACTGAAGCTTCATTCATTTATTTATTTATTTATTTGGCAGATGGTTGAAGGTAGCTTTTGGTGAACTTGCTTACTGCTTTGTAGCAAAATGAGTAGGCTGTTGGTGAATTTGATGAGCATTGACACCAGCGTGAACTTTGCGTGCTCAATCTCATATTTTTTTGTTGCCTGCTGTGTGGTTGTTGTTTCTATATTTTAGGCTTAGAGCAAAAGGAAAATGTCTGTGGCCAATGTTCTGTTCTGTTTTATTAATTCTATCTGGTTTATATCGCATGCTATTCCACAGCTATCAAGGGTTATAAAAAGTTCTGTACTTCGAAATCAGATGACCACTGACTGACCCAATGAGAAAGATGCTCTATCATACTGAATGACGATTTCGATTGGCTATTGGTTTGTTCAAATTGCTGCTTCTGTGGACTGGAGTAAGAAAAAATACAGAAAAAAGTATTTGGACAGTTGTGTCAAATTGTTTGCTTTTCCTGTGCACTAATCACATTTGTATTTCAAATCAAACAATGACTATAAGGTCATTATTCAAGTCGTAATTTGCTGCATCTCTTATTTTGATGCTGGCTTTCCAAGTAACTGTGGTAAACCAGTGTGTAACTGCTTGCAATAGCATTTGCAAGTACACCGTTTCTATCAATTTCCATGATTCTTATTTCAGTACAAACCTCTATCCAGTATTGTTTCCAATGGGGAAATAAAGTGGGGATATGTTCGAGCTTCTTTTGGATTGATATTACTAGGTACTGTTTTCTGTGGTAACTGTGTCCCATTCTCTTATGAAAAGAATCATCAAAGGAACGTGCGTTATGTAATTTGTGGGAGTTTCTCTGATCAGTCGGGTAATTTCTGTAAGTGGGCCATTAGACTTTCCTTCTTTAAACATTCTTTTTTTACTTTAAAAATAGAGTCTCGCATCACCTTTTTTGAACACGAGCCTGAAAATAAACCTGTATGATGACAGGCATGACCCTGGTCTCTTCTGGTCGGTAACCCACATGAGTTTGTTTTCCGAGAGTCAGAATTACTGTACGTAATACTGAAACAACTTAACCAAAAACTCAAACAGTGGAAGTAGAAGGTTTTTCTCACCTGAAAGATGATTATTTATAAAAAAAGATTTTTTTCTGGGATAAGGAAAACGATTTTACAGTCATTCGTGTAGTCCGGGGATTTCCAGAACACACATAAATAGTGGAATCGTCGTTTTGTGTCATGTCACAAAATAAGGAACCGTTGTTGCTATAACATAAAATAAAGTAAAATATTTAATAGAGATAGAATTGTGAGATTTAACACTGTCAACCGGTATATTGTGTTACTGGATTTATTGAAAATTTCACCATTAATAAAAATTTAATTTAAAAAAAACGCAATTAATGCAAATAAAATAAACCACTTCTGGCCCAAACACGGGCCGGTGCTCGTCAAGGGGTTAATGACACGCCGACAACATTCCTTTGCAACAAATGTCCCTATTAACAGTAATGCACCAAATTATGCACATATGTGTTGGCTAATGTATATGTAAACCTTCAGCCTAATTGAATTTTTCATTGGATAGATCATCAGAGTCACGAGATCCCTGTCCGCTCCCAGTTCAGCCTCCCCGTCAGTGCTAATGATGAGCTGTCATTCACACTGGCACATAGAGAAGGACACTGAAACAAAGGGGAGCTAATTGAGTAATTCTGTTGCGCAAATGGAATATGCAAATATGTGCTTTAACCGCCACCGAAGGGACAGTGGAATGGAAGGACTCTCCAGAAAGAAATTAGTTGTTCTACGAGATTGATCCAACTTCCTCCGGGAATTCCCAATGATAATGCCATCACAAAAGCAATAATCCGCTCCGGTGTACGCGGCGCGCATGAGAAATGAGTTCATAATTAAAAAAAGAAAACAAAAGCATAGGTGAACAAATGATCGTCGTGGCACACTATCGGCTCGCGCGACGCGTGTTTGTTTTCAGGGGTTAAAATAGAGTGTAAAAGGACGACGACGTTATTACGACCGTGCCTCTGTTGATTTAAGCAGTGACGTTAGACTGCTGGTGTTTTTCTTTAGGGCCGCTTGGGGATGGATGTGGGGTGACATCGATGAAGCTGACATGGCAACATTTTCTTGAAGGACGATGTTGGCTCTTATATGGCAGTCTGACGCACTGTCGAGGACTATTAGTGTATTAGATGATACTGAAGTTTGTTTATCCCTTTGTTTGGCAAACCTGCCAGCAGGGTGTGAGATTAATACCCGCTACCAACCAAATGCTGGTAACATTTTGATTGTGGCTGCTAAGATCTTCTACCCTAGCAGCTACTTTGGCAGGTAACCAACCAGGTTGTGTTCTATTGTAAAAGGTAATGTGGCTGGTAAAATGTTGAAAATGGCTGCTGACTTTTAGAATCCACAAGCCACTCTGGCTAGTGGGTGAAAAAGTGCATTTCATGCCCTGCTTGCCAGTACATGGTAGTACTGGTAGTTGTTCTTTCTGCATATTCTGAAGTTTATATTTTACGAAAGTGCAAACTGTTAATTCTATGTGAAATCAACCTCAAAATTGAATTAAAAAAATGTGCACATTTTCCTTCTGAAGGAAGGACTTGAGACAAACTTAATTTTAAATTTCTTTTGCAATTATTATGCTTAATTAATGTGGCCGCTGAGCATGATGGTCTGCTTGACCCAAAAGGTCAGCTCTTTTAAAGCTTACATTTTAATTCTCATTTTGTAGACTTCGACTATATATGCGGAACTGTTCTAATGTCCAGCATTGAAATTGCCATATGCCTTTTCTGTATTGATGGAAACTGTGAAGGACATTCTATTTTTTGTGCTTAAAAACAATTTGCTAACATTTACAATGAATAGTGTGGTTTTTAGAAACCTGAGTCTTGCTTTTTTATGTAAGATTAATATTGTTGCAGTTCTTGGTTATTTCTAACCTGATCGTGGTTCTGCTGTTATTTTTTCTTTTGTTATTAGTCCTCTGATTGTAGTCTTGGAGCTTGGAGAGGAATGTTTTTAGTGACCTCATGCTACTGGGAAATAAAGCTGCCCTCTCATTTTAAGTTGGGAATACACTTTTAATCAAACCTGAAAAGTTTTGAATATAATGGGCTTTGCATAGCTGCATAGCTGCTAACAGCATGTTTATGTTATGTGGCTTTGAATAGCCCCTTTGTGACCAGTGCCTTAAGAAACAGCGTGTACTTTGGATTGTGTTAATAACGAAAGGCAGAGAAAAAGCTCAAATGTGCTAATGGCATTAATGGAAGCTTGTTATCCATCTGCGTTGAGTACTCAGCTGGCTTTACAGAGCATTCCTTTTCATTGGGCTTTTATGCCCGTCACTTAGTGCTCAGTCTGTAACATTACGACATAAAGCTTTTGTGCACAGGCCACAGCAGTAAAAAGACTTCAGGTGTTCCTAATGGGTCATTAAAAGACATCCCAGAGTAGCCGGGAATGAAAGCAGCATTCGCTGCTTTTGTGTGCCAAACCGATAGAGGCCTGCGGTTAATAGCCTCTGAGTTTAGACCTCTTCTGGAATGGTGTTAAATTGAAATATTTAGCTGAATTTTGATGCAGTCCACTCACTCCTTACCATGCTCTATGTGGCAAGATAATTTTCTCTTCGCATGTTAGTTGTTAAGTGCTTTACGTTTCAGCAAGACGCATGATTCCAATTCCTCTGTCTGTATTGTGTTATTGCAGTTTCGTTTAATTGGTAAAATAAAACAAACAGAAGACCATAGTCAGCAGCCTTTGGGGTAGCATACACACCCGTTGGGGAATTATAGAGGGGGGAAAAAAACTCCTAGTGCTTCAAGATTCTTTGTTATATTCTCTTTATCTTGTCTTCTGTACAAATGCAAGAATGCTTCTATTTCTGCTTATCATTGTGGTACATAATAGGCAATTAACAATTAAAAGGTTTTTTTTCTAGAGACAAATAATAATGACATGGCCAGCTCTACACCAATTGTAACATCAGAGAGAAACAGTTTTTTTTTGTGGTCTGACATGATCGGAGGACTTGCTGAAACTAATGCTGACCGTCCGGGATGTCAGAAGGTTCTTATGGTTCAAAAGTCATATTGAATTTGCCCAGCTGATTTGTACAGCCTGTTGTTTAAAAGGCAAACTGACTTAAATTCAGTGGTAAACTTAATTGTATTCATTAATAAAATAAAGTAAACATAGTCTAATCCATTATTAATTACACATGAGATTTTTAGTTATTGTTATATCTTATATTCTTATACCTATAATTTCAGATATCTTAATCTATGTCTCTTGCGGGTACATGGACTTGAGGACGATTAGTCCAAACAGATTGAAAATTTATTTCATGATTTGTGCAGTGGTTAAGAATGAAGTCTCAGAAAATTGTTCTCATGGATCATTAGACTTCAATCAGTAACTGATTCTTATCTTTTATTTCTGTGTTACCAGGATAATGGCCCTGAAAGCTATATTGATCTGCTCATTTTAAAATGGCAAGGTTAGGCCTTTTTGGTTTAATTCACTTAAAATTAGATATTTACTGCCAGTCACCAATACAGAGGCATGTAATTGTTATTTTAATTGTCTTCATGTTGATAAAGTAAAATAGAACAGTGAATACCGGAACACAATTCTTTCCTTGTATACACACACATGCACGTACGAATGTGCACACGCAAGCATGCACACCCCATACTCAATAAACATCTTTTCACTGAGATAGTATGCATCATGCAGTTATGGTATCCAGTATAATACAAACTGTGTACTTTCTTCGAGAAAAGCTGTTGTTTATAGATATAAGCCATTTCATCTTCATCATGAAGAATCATATTTTATTCATTACCATGAATTTGAAGTATCACAAAGGCATTCATCTGAATCATCGCAGTCTTTGACATTCCTGTTTGACTGGCAGATTTTTGAGCAGAGTGAGATACAGTTGCATGAATTACATTCTCACTTGTCATTCAATTTATGAATTGATTGAAATGTAGTGGCCAAGAGCAATGTTCTTTGCTCTAAATTGATGGGCATGTTGAATTGAGCTGTGCAGTACATGAAATGTATTACATCTTTGCCAGCTAAACCTCATCAACAGATGCCAAGGCTACAGTTGAAGTCGAAAGTTTACATACACCTTAGCCAAATCAATTTAAACTCAGTTTTTCACAATTCCTGACATTTAATCTGAATAAACTTTCCCTGTCTAAGGTCATCACAACTTTATTTTAAGAATGTGAAATGTCAGAATAATAGTAGAGAGAATGATTTATTTCAGCTTTTATTTCTTTCATCACAATTCCAGTGGGTCAGAAGTTTACATATACTCTGTTAGTATTTGGTAGCATTTCCTTTAAATTGTTTGTCTTGGGTCAAACGTTTCGGGTAGCCTTCCACAAGCTTCTCACAATAAGTTGCTGAAATCTTGGCCCATTCCTCTTGACAGAACTGGTGTAAGCGAGTCAGGTTCGTAGGCCTCCTTGCTCGCACACGCTTTTTCAGTTCTGCCCACAAATTTTCGATTGGATTGAGGTCAGGACTTTGTGATGGCCACTCCAATACCTTTACTTTGTTGTCCTTAAGCCATTTTGCCACAACTTTGGAAGTATGCTTTGGGTCATTGTCCATTTGGAAGAGCCATTTGCAACCAAGCTTTAACTTCCTGGCTGATGTCTTGAGATGTTGCTTCAATATATCCGCATAATTTTCTTTCCTCATGATGCCATCTATTTTATAAAGTGCACCAGTCCCTCCTGCAGCAAAGCACCCCTACAACATGATGCTGCCACCCTCGTGCTTCACGGTTGGGATGGTGTTCTTCGGCTTGCAAGCCTCACCCTTTTTTCTATAAAATTATTATTTCTGCAAAAGAAATACGTAGATTTATAGCTTCACAGCCATTCTACAGTGAGGTTGCAGACTAAACATTAAAACATATAATGTGGGTAAATTCTCCTTTAATATAATTGTCCTGCTACTGGGTTGGAGTACAATGGTCATTATGGCCAAACAGTTAAATTTTTGTTTCATCATTTCTCCAAAAAGTAAAAGTTTCAGGTTATGTCGATATAGGACTGGTTTTACTGTGGATATAGATACTTTTGTACCTGTTCCCTCCAGCATCTTCACAAGGTCCTTTGCTGCTGTTCTGGGATTGATTTGCACTTTTCGCACCAAAGCACGTTCATCTCTAGGAGACAGAACGTGTCTCTTTCCTGAGCGGTATGACGGCTGCGTGATCCCATGGTGTTTATACTTGCGTACTATTGTTTGTACAGACGAACGTGGTACCTTCAGGCATTTGGAAATTGCTCCCAAGGATGAACCAGACTTGTGGAGGTCCACATTTTTTTGATTTCTTTATATTTTCCCATGATGTCAAGCAAAGAGGCACTGAGTTTGAAGGTAGGCCTTAAAATACATGCACATGTACACCTCCAATTGACTCAAATAATGTCAATTAGCCTATCAGAAGTTTCTAAAGCCATGCCATAATTTTCTGGAATTTTCCAAGCTGTTTAAAGGCACAGTCAACTTAGTGTATGTAAACTTCTGACCCACTGGAATTGTGATATAGTGAATTAAAAATTAAATAATCTCTCTGTAAACAATTGTTGGAAAAATTGCTTGTGTCATGCACAAAGTAGGTGTCCTAACTGACTTGCCAACACTATAGTTTGCTAACATGAAATCTGTGGAGTGGTTAAAAATTAGTTTTAATGACTTCAACCTAAGTGTATGTAAACTTCCGACTTCAACTGTGGCTGTAGTTAAGTATGTAGTGTATATACTGTATTGCTATAAGCTATTCATTTGAGCTATGCATGTATCTGTGGCACTGATTTATTTATTTTATTTTTTCATTTGACCAAATACCTTTATCAGCGCTTAAGTTGACTTGTCGGTCCAAAATATTACGTACAGGGTTTTTGACAACAAAATGTAAGATGTTTCCTGAACAGTTTTTGGAAGCTGTGTCCTATAATGATAATTGAGTCATTTTTTCCCCCACATCTGTACATGATCTCAAAAAAAAAAAACAAAAAAAACATACTAGAAACAATATTGTGGCAAGCTAGAGCTCATTCTGTAAATTACGTCTGTCATTTAGGAAGGCCAGGCAGGAAAGGGAAGGGAGAATGTGCGCAAAAATATAGCAATGGGTATGGCCTTAGTTCTAATGTGCAGTCTCAGGGCGCGTGTGCAATGTTCTTACGGATGTGTTTAGTGCTTTACATTGCAATCACAACAGCAATGTTTGGTGCATTTACCCAAGACAAAGAGTATCCATTATTTTCTTTTCCCCACTGCCTCGTTTTCCCTTGCTGCAGTGCATGCTTTTTGTATTGCTGTGCAGGAGACCGAGAGAAATTATGGGAGATTATAGTTTCACTAAGCTGGGCAAAAAGTTATAGAGAAATCTGTCTCTTTGTTTTAGTTTGAATAATTATTATTTCTGCAAAAGAAATACGTAGATTTATAGCTTCACAGCCATTCTACAGTGAGGATGCAGACTAAACATTAAAACATATCATGTGGGTAAATTCTCCTTTAATATAATTGCCCTGCTACTGGGTTGGAGTACAATTAATGCCCCAATAAATGCTGTTATTTTTCTATCGCTTACATTTCCTCAGAAGCATATGAGTATCAGTTCTGCTTGAGATGCGTAATTTACTGCATGTTTAGTAATCTTAAGAGCATTCAGGATGCTTTAAAGCACTTTCACTCTCAGAGATATCCAACAGCACCACTATTAGGGGTGTAATGGTGCACAAAGATCTCGGTTCGGTAAGTACCTTGGTTTTGACTAAATGGTTCGATACTTTTTCAGTACAGCAGATGAAATGTGAAATATAAAATTGCTTTTCATTTATTATGAAAGTGTAAACAGTGGCTAACTGGCCGTAATTTCTTACTGAACAAACTAAGGCACATTAACAGAAAGTCTTTAATTTAAGTTCCGCACAACAACAACAAAAAAAGTTCAGCACGGCTGTTAAATCGAGACTGTAATTGTTACACAGCGCGTGCCAAACAGAAAACCCGTACCGAAAGTGTGTACCATTACACCCCTACCACCTTTATCTTCCAGGCTAAAATGCTAACTTCAAAGGCCATGTCTTCAAAAGTACAGCGCTCCTGTTTTGGCTGTTGCTGGCTCCTCACACCCTTACCAAATGTAGAAATGCAAGGAAGATTAACTTTTTAAGTTTAGCGAGCCAGTAGTTGAAAATAGTGATTAAATGGATTTCATTGAGATTTGTGAAATGATATGTCTTGTAAACACGTATATTAGGCAATGTAATGGAATTTGGACAGTGTTGATTTGTTCTTACTGCATGTGTAAATGGGGGCTGGTACTATCAGACTCGGGGCTCCGTCCTCTGAGGTAAACTGCTGTGTTCTTTCCCCAGGAGCGGGACGGGATGAGAGCCATCCTGGAATCGTACGACAACGAGCTAGCCGCCAGCGAGTACTCCCCCCAGCTGACCCGCCGCGTGAGGGAGGCCGAGGACCTGCTGCAGAAGGCCCAGGCTCACAACTCCGAGATGGAGGTACGATGAGCTTCCCCCCTCTGCACAGTCATGCGGCGTTCGTTAGCGTAGCGGCTCGGGTACATCTGACTAGCGTGACTCATGCTCGCTGGTTCGTGCGCAGGGACACTGTGACACGGTGACAGGTGCGGTCACCTTGCTGGGCGGTGAGTGGATAAACAGGAAGGCGCGGAACTGGTCCGCAGCTGCTTCATTTATTTTTTGACTAGGGTGTGACAAATGAACGAGAAAAGTAGGGCTAAACAAGACAGATGTAGCAATACCCCGGCTTAGAAATCATTAGTCCTTTTTGACTGCTCTGAGATTTGGGACACAACTGAACATGTGGACAGTTTCCAGAAGAATATTCCATATAGTATATAAATATAACTGTTGAAGGCAATTGGCACCAGCTGGGCTAATTACCAATCACCCTCAGCTGTGGATGTCTTTAGGTAAAGCTGGCACTGTCCATGGTGGTCCTGAAGGCTTTCCAGGCTTTGGAAACAGCAGGAGGATGTGACAGCAGCCACCCCCCCCCCCCCCCCCCCCACCCCCTCCAAACTGCAATACAGCCACATCGTACAAAAGCGCAAGTTGTCTGGCAGGCCAAGTCTATGCTGACTACATTACAGATTACACTTCCACTTCTTAGCCCGGGCAATGAGTCTCCTGTGTGGCCCGGTCTGACTCAGCCACATTATGGGATCTCCCTTTACAAAAGAGCCATTGTTTGACTTGGACCTAACCATAAGCCCACGGAGTCGCTGTACAGGAAATCGAGACACGGGTACCGAGGTAGTTGTATGTCTCCTCACAAGGGTGGGACTTGGTGAAGTAGGTGGCAGGAAGAAGGCATAGGGTCCGTGTACCACCTTACCAATCAGTGCTGAATCAGTTTGGAAAGTAAGTTCCTCTTAGTTCTGATGTCACAGGATTTGTTGGCCTTCCTCAGAGGTCAGAGGAGTGTTCCACCTTTTCGGAGGACAAGGTGTCAGGTAGCATGCTCAAGAGTAACAGGCTGGGTAATAGAAATACCCAGAGTCGGAGATGGATGTACAGTTCTTTTTCCTCTTGGGAGGGGTCAAAAAGTGAGACTTCAATTTCGGATGTTCAACATGAATGTAACGAGTGTCAGATGTAGGACAGTGGAATCAAACTTTCATCGACTTCTCAGCTACTGAAAGCAAGTGTGTGGCAAATTTTCAAAATACATTCTTACACAGAACATAAGCGCAAACGAAAACAACCAGAACAGCTTCATGTTTTATTCCAGATGCATTCCAATTCAGCGGCAAGTATCAAATCTGCCGTCTGTTAGTGAATATAAAAGGCAGTCTCTAACTCGGCAGTATCGTTGGGTAAAAAGTCTCGCTTTAAATCTGTTTGTTTTCATAAATCCCTCACGGGCATGTCTTTCGCCCGCCGCATCTCTTATTCTGTGTAATTCTGTTCTCCGCAGATTGCGTTTCCTCCCACATCCTGTCTTTTGATGGCTTACAAAATGCATTACAGAGTATCAGTGTGTGAAAAGACCAGTCCTGCAGGAGGATTAATCCCTGTGAAATAAACCCTACTTCTGACGCTACCCCCCTTTGATTTCCTTGGAAGTTGGAACGTACCTGTACATGTACCAATCAGGCGCGCTCGCTTTTGTGTCTCGGCTGTGTCTCAACTGCTTTTAAGCCGAGTCCCTAATGCATCTCTCTCGCCTTCTCAAGTATGACTGTAGGCTTCTCTTCCATCCTAATCTTTAAGAAGAAATCTACTAAGGCGTGGTCACGGAACACAGTGTGATCAATAAGTGCACCAAAGTTGGACCTAAGATTATATTTAATTGATAGAAATATGCAAACAATGAGGCAACAGTCTGAGTTTTCATTCAGCATACCTACAATTCTTCGGCTACGAATTAAAGGTGTGTTAAAGCCTGGCGGAACCTGAGAGCTCTTCCCCCCTCAATTAGGACATTCGGCGTCTTACTGCGGTGACCTAAGCACCTTTCGAGGTGGCGATAAATGTGAACGCTTATTTCTGCACATTTGTAACAATGTGTGTAATTATTTCTGCACATTTGTAATAACGCGTGTAATTATTTCTGCACATTTGTAACAATGTGTCTGTAATTTGAGTTCCAAAAGTAGTACTGCAGAAATGTGCTAGAGAATATAAAATATGCATATGACCCATTAGATGTAATAATTGCAGCATAATTGACGCGCCCATTATTTCATGCCTGGAGAAAGCAGGTGTGGCTTCAAGCACACCGACATGGCGCCTCTTTACGGTGTTCGCACGAGACGTCGCCTGCAAATGGCTGCAATAAGACGGAGCTCCCTGCACGAATAACTATTTTTGACGTGGATGAGGAAATTATGATGATGAAGTGTATTTTCCCAGGTCACTCGATCAATGTCTCATTGGAGGAACACAAGTGGTCAATACTGCTGGTATCTTAGAAATGGCATACTCTGACTTTGGTCCTTATATAATCAAATCGTCCCATAAATATAGTACTGTAGGCACTCTTCAAAAGAAGTTGCTGCTGCTTCTGTGCTTTTTTTGTTTGACGCACGTAAAATCGGTTACAGAAGTTAGAGAATATCTTTTCGAGGACATTATTGTCTCAGCAATGCTGGTACTTTCGCTTGGTTCGCTGGTCTGCAGCGGTTGTCCGTGCATGGCATTTTCTCTGCTCTTAATACTACGGAGACAAATTAAGTCCTTTTCCTCCATGCCTATGCTGGTTGTGATATTATGTCTGTCTTGTATACATAGAATATACGTTGGGAGGCCTCAGACGTCTCCTCAAAGCTCAGCTGATGTCCACCTAGTGTTGGGAAGGATGTGGTGAATGCTGTAGAAACGTTCGGTTGTCTAAGACGGCTCCGGGTCAGCTGCCGATGTCGTTGATGTATTGTTAGATCTTTGCCTAAAGGCAGAGGTCACATCAGTCAATTCCGCTAACCCAAGATGCCCTTTCGCACCGTAGAAAACATCCTGATTTCCAAGCAGTCTGTGCATGGAGTCAGTCAGCAGTGTCCGTGTTTCGCACCTGAAACCTGCTCGTTAGGGTTGCATAAGTAAAGACCTCTAGACTTGACTACAGTGCAGCCTATTGCAGAAAGCTGCCCAATACAAAGAGATTGAGGGTACAAAGCTGAATACTGTGGAAGCTACTGATGTTCTCACCTTTGACTCCGCTGCTACGCGCTCTGCGGCTGTAAATACCGTACATATCCTATCAACTGAAAGAAACACATTATCTCTATGAAAAGGAAATATTTAGTGGACCCCTTCAGCAAATTTATTTCAGTCAGTTTTCTGTAAGCTGAAAGCATGCTCCAGTGTAGTCTATACGCTGAACCCTTTGCTGTTCTTGACAGGCTTGCATATTTACAATATTACCAATAATTACATCTACAATGAATTTCAAATATACTGGCAACAATGTACCTTGACGAAAATGTTGACCATCTTGGGTTTTCAGACATTTACAGCAGGCAAGGCCATCACCTTTCATTACATTAAATGTCATTCAAAGCTTGTAATGTCAATTGTCATGAAACAAATAATCTTCTGAATAAAATGCAATCCCCTTTCAGAATATCTGTGCTGTGCATTGCTCCTATGAACTACTTAATCTTTACATTCTTATCCAATCTAAAGCGCATACTATGCATACTGTGCACCCGATTTGTCACACATTTGCTCCATTATGGAGGCTGTATAGAGTAGCAGTTGTATCAGTGAGTTTAACCCTCCTATTATGTTTGAGGTTAGTTTGACCCCATTCGTTGTTTGACATTTCTTAAAAACCATTTAACATTATTTTTTTCATCTTGTATGACTTAATTTTGACCCCAGGCTCTGTAGCCTGTATAAAACGTAAGAAAATATGCAACCTATTTTATTTTTAATCAGATTTTTTTGTTGTGTGGGTGATTCTGGGTACTTTCCCATACAAATTTTAAACTTCACAATCCTTCACTTACCTCCGGCTCTAAAATAAGAAGTTTAAAACAGATTTTTGTTATATTTATGGGTGAAAGGCTAGTCAATTGGGAGACATTAAGAAGGCGACACACAAAGTGTCAAAACTTTTTATATTACAATAATATTGTGGCAGTTTAAACTATTGGGCTCAATTTGATCCCAAACATAAAAGGTGTCATAAAATTTCAACATAATGGTAAATTCTTGAATAAACCACAGTGAATTGCAGCAGCACCTCGTAAGCATTTGTAAATTAATGCATTTTAAAAATGGTCTCAAACTGAAGTTTTGATAATGGCCGTATTCCTGAGGCAGCTGCCATACTGTCAAAATCTGAGCAATGAAATATGTGCTTTCCACTTAAAAAAATAAAAATAAGCCTTAAACTGGTCAAACATGCTTTGCGTCATACAGATGCAAATGTCCCTGTCACTTTAGAAAGATTCAAGCATTCATTCTCCTAGTGTGGCTCCAGGGCATTGTAATGCATTTACATTTCAAACAATACTACAGTAGTCCTGTACTTTTTTCCATTTAAAGTAATTCTATATAGTCTAGTAATGTGCATATGTATTTATTGCAAAGCCATAAATGTGATATGTAAATTGTGCTTTGTCTCTATGGAAAAAAAAATGTGTTAAATCGAAATATAGGGCATAACTGTGGTATGAGACGGAAATAAATTGGACTCAAACACCCAGTCAAAAGGAAGCTTGGTAAATACGTGCGATACCTTATTTGTCTGTGTAGAACGTGGCATACAACATGAGCACAGTTTAACAAAGATGAAAGTCTTTATGTCTGCTTGGCTCAGAAATGTCATAAGTTTGTCGGTGAACCACGAAATTATGTTAGCTGTTATACCCACAATGCATACGAGTAAAAAGTCTCGTTCTGTGCGAGAATATAGAGGCGTATTCCTTACGTCTATGCACACGGCGTGTCGATACATCTGCATATTAGCTGTCACTTGTTATCCCGACTCCTTTTCTTCAGTACAGGAGCGCTGCAGTATCTACAGCTCCGAAACAGATGAGTCCGAACATACTGTACAGGTGCATTTATATATTCAGCGCAAAAGAAGTGGCACTTTGGGCGAGGCTCTTCTACCGCTCATTGTGACAGGGAGTAAAATTGGACCCAATGGCCCGAGTCCTCTGAGGTGCTTACCCCCACAGCCATCTCGCTCTTCCAGCCCGCTTCAAACAGACGCCGCTTTTTCTTCAGTCTTGTTTACTTCCGTTTCCTCGCTCACAAACGCAAAAAAAGGACATATTACGTTCGAAGCAAATGAGGCGTGCGAAAGGACGTTTCTGCAACCCCCCGAAAGCCGACCCCCCCGGGCTTAAGGAAGGCATCGATGCCGTTAAACCGTCCCTGACTGCGCGCCACTCGCTTTTCCGGACTCAAATGAACGGTTTTATAACCTCTATTTGAAAACGGGCGTTCCAGTCAAACCGCGAGCGATGGGTAAGCCGCAAATATAATCAACAACGGAATAGAATGACCGCTGAATCAATTTTATCCGCTGTGAGTCATAGATCCACAAAACATTATAAGCAATCTTCTCCAACCCGCACCTTTGGCGGTGAATTAAAATATCAACGGCGCAAAGTAATTCATATTCTTTCCTACCAATTTGCAAATGCACCCTCCCTTGGCAAGGCTTTTTCATTATTATACGGTGGATCCAGATAAACTCTGCACTCCACGCGACACTCGTATGTCACTTTATAGGTGTTTTAAAAAATATTTTCTGTTTGTGTTTTAGTGCGCAGTAGGGGTCGTAGCTTGCATAGACGTATAGTGCAACCTGCTTGTAAGAAGAGAGTCCATTCCAGATCATGTTTTTTTAATTTTTTGCAAGTGATACAGTATATAATTAAGTGGAGTGCTGTCCCATTGCTTGAATGAGCGAATTTGGACAAAGCAAATCACAAATTAAGGCATGGTTTATTAACAAGCCATGCGTTTTATTGAACACAAAACAAGGAATAATAAAGAATTACACCGCACAAACAGATTATGCCCTCTGTGCGTATGTATGTTTTTTTCAACGTTTCTTCTGGAATGAGAAATCATTCTTAGAAATGCAGTTTTTCTTCACTACAGACAAGCTATTCATACCGCCAATATGCTTACAAATGGGTTGCGCTGTATTACGGCTTGTAAAAGCAGGAAAGAAAATAAGGTTATACTTGAGTCTGAGAGAGAAGATTTGAACCATTTGCAACCCGTTCTGCTGATCTTTGAGTGCCAAGTACAATGAAACCATGTTCAGCTCAGTGCCATTTTGAAAAGCCAGTGTGTTTTGAAAAGTACTGTCATGACACAGGTCAAGTTAGTGCACTGTGCCGCTGTGGAATATCTTTCTCCCTGCGTTTTTGGCTTTGCAAACTCTTACTTACTATACTGTAGATATATTGGCGCATTTTGCAGCACGAAACATACACATTTTCGAGATACTCTCTTATAGCACACACCTCATAAAGCCAGAACGTGGGACGCGCTGTGGGTCGTTTCAAATGCCATGGAGGTTCATCCACCCATAGGTCCCATCCTGGTGAAGGTTTTACTGCACCGGGGCATTACTTGTGAGCACGTTTTTATGGACGAACATTAAAGTAGGCCCCCAAGTGCAAAATGCCATTGACTTTCCCATATAAGAGTGAGCCAAGAAAACCCGACTCCAATTTTGAAAGGTGTGATTGGCGAAACTGAAATAACAGCTATTGCTGAAATGTGTTTTAACACCTTAGGTTTACTAGCAACAAACGTCTTCATACATCTTTGCTTTTTCCCTTTTCACCACTGATAACGTTGTAGCATGCCATCTGATGTGCTAAATAACTTGCCGTCTGTAAAAAAAAAATATATAAAAATGTGCAAAGCCAAAATGTGTGTTTATGCTGTGTGCATATATAGTACCTGTAAGTGTCATTATTTCCAACTATGGTATTTTGTAGCCTGTTGTAAATATGAAAAAAAGCAAAAACACATATATAACACTGATACTCATGATTAAAATATTATTTTCCAATGTGCCCTGCTGATTTCCTTGCTTTTTAACCACTGAATGGGTTTATAGTGGTATATAGTATCATATTCATTACTTGTGTAGTCCTTAACTGTTACTATAACAGTGAATGTGAATGTGAATGGTTGCGTAACGCTAGTAGGAAATTTGAGATGAGAGCTTTTTTTTATCTGACAGCATAAGTATGCAGATGCTTTACTTTTGAATGTACCCTTGTTACAATGAATGACAATTATTTAGTTTCCTTCACATTAAGAATTGTTGTTGTTAAATATGTATTTTCTCATTGTCTTTCTTCTCTTTGTACCTGTGAAAGCATTGGTCCCAATCCCGAGCCCCATTTGCTTAAAATTATTAAGAGTCTCCTGTTGTCTGCTCTGCTTCTGTCATTTGAAGTTGAAGGCTGAGTGAACTCCAGACCTCAATCTTCTTGTTCTATATACTAGTAACAAGGAACAATCTGAACACGCCATGATGGGCTCCCCTTCAATGGCAGCTTGAATTTGATGAAAAAAATAAAAAAAATTGGAATGTGCACAGATGCATTGGCTCAAGATCTGTACCACTTACAATAATATAGATACATAGTGCAGCATTGTACAGAACCGCTTAGACGGTCTCTGTGGCAACTGTGCTCAGTAATGAGAGTATGTTATTGCAGTTGTTAAAACGGAGCAGCCTTTCTGCTTATTTTCTTTTAAGAACCTTTTAGAAAATGTGCAGTGCCCTGCTTCGTCTGGCGAACTGTGTACGGGTATGAGTTAAGGTGCCTTGACCTGGGTTTCAGCCAAGGGGCCAAGACTGGGCTTTGTTTTTGAAGCTCAATTGTGGTCTTGTTGAGAGCGTTGCTCACTAGCGCCAGTGCAGTTGGCTCCAGTAGGGGTCTTTCAGCCCCCCTTTTCAATGTATAGTCAATAGTCAATATTTTTTTACCAAAAGAACATGTAGTCACAATAGGTGCCTTTTCTGATGTCTCCCCATGTGCCGATTTCTTAAGTTATTGTATCATTTGGACAAAATAAAAATATTTTGTGGACCCATTAGGGACACTGCCTAGTCACTGCGCATCACTTGTGGGGGGGATCTCACGTGCCTGGACAAACCGGATCCGGCCCAGGAATTCATGACCATATAAGGGTCCCTTTTCCCTACTGCGCCGTCTCTGGCTCCAAGTTTTGCACTACAACACGGCAGCACAAAACTGCACTTCCGGGGCTTCAAAACTACATATTTTTTTTCTACAGTCCTTTTTTAAAATGTATTTATTTTATTTTATTTTTTTTTGTTTTCAGCCCATTTTGTTTCAGGGTTATTGCACATCTCTCGAAATGTATATTATTCATATAAAAGGGATTTGGGGCTTCTGTTGCTAGTGTTTTCAAAGTGTTTGTCAGTGCATCTCCAACCAAAATTCTTTCCTCCTACCAGCTGTTCTTTCACTGCAATTTTTTTTAAAAACCGAAGCTATGAACTATGAACTAAGTTCAAAGGGGGAACCCTACGCCCTGTGAGAACACCTCTGTCACTATTAAACAGGGTGCTTTGTTTCATCTTACCATCCTTGAGCCTATTCACACGCTCCCCCTACTCACTGGAGATCCTTCACTTAAAACAAATTTGCTTTGTTTTTTTTGTAGGTTCAGGTGTCCAAGGCTCAGGAGGAAGCCGGCTCCTATAAGCTCCAGGCTCAAACAGTAAGTACAGACCACCCCCCCACCATATCCTCTCCAACACTCTTTGTGTTGTGTTGGCCATTGATCAGTTTTGCTTTCTTTTTTCCCCATGCATACAGTCTGTTATTTGTGAATTTATTGTGGGGTGTTGATGTGCTGTTTAGAATTTCCTGCAATGTTGCTGTGCTTTGCCAGGATTTAGAATGAGAACAATTTCATGCAACATGAACAACATCATAGTTCTTTGTTCCTTGAATCTTGGCCCTACGATTTATTGCTTCAATATTCAACACTTCGATTAAGATTAAGTGATCAGGTACAGTACAGTACATTGTGATCTATGCCTTCTGGCATCCTATGGGATGCCTTCCGCTTTGCAATATCCTGATCTGATGGCAACAGAATAATAATTGGCTTTGAGCAAGCTGTAGGCCGTCGGTGGCGAATGCCCAGTCAGTATAGGACGGCATCGCTAAAGAGCGCTGCTACCTGCAAAAGCACATTGTTCACGCTTCAGCGACACTTCTAAATTGAAAACGGTGTCCCTTTTGTTCAGTCTGTTACAGGACTCATTCGGTTGTAAAACAGCTAAGTGCCTGTAAGATATGAGGCCTCTCAAAGACAATGGCTTCACGTTGTAGTCACCCGATCCACGAGCAGGTGCAGTAAATTAGCAGCACAACCGTGGTTGAATGTAATCAACGTCCCCTCTTCTGTCGTATCGAACTTGAGATTTTAAAGGCCTTGTTGGAACTATCTGCGTGCTCCTTTGATGCTGTGTTCAGAAATACTTGTTGGTGCTCTCCTTAATTATCAGAGGAGGTTGCATGGGGAGCATGAGCATACACAAATTTGGAGAAAATAGGTGTCAATGAATACATGTATATAAAACTATACTGTTTTATATCCATAATCGCATTGGTCTCTGAGCAGTCAGCCTCCCTCCACTGCTTCTCCTTTTGGGTGTTTGGCTTCTCCTCGACATTGGTTTTAAACATCAAAAAGGCAACTTGGAGCATAATCTGAAAGTAACAGGAATCGCTAATGTACGTTCCTCAACATGTTTATTCAAAAGCCATCCATTTTTCATTTACTGGTGGTATTCCCAACATGTCAGTTTTTGCAAGTCCTTTTTCACTCTGATTAACCTGATCATAATTGCTTACAAAAGTTTTTTTGGCTTAATGTGCTTAAGCTCTGTGGGGATGTGGCATTTGTTGCCGTATTAGTGTAGCACGGGGATTTTCGTAGTTTCTAAACTAAATATTTTGAAGCGATCGAAAACAAAATATGTGTAGCAGACTGAAGACAGTCCTGCCAGGATTCCGCAACCCCTCCTATTCTATTAAAATGCGATTCGTTGACTTTTCTAAATGTTAGAGGATGGTTGAAGCCGCTTAATTGTTTGTCTTAAAGGAAAGTCAAACCTCATTAGTTAATTACTGAAGAGAAAGTGTGAGCTACATTTTGACAATCCTGCATTAATTGGTAGAATCAGGACTGGTGGGCCCATTTCCCTGCTGTGATCCTCAATCACTTTCCAAAATGTAATTAATTCCTCGCCAAAGAGGCAGTGCCGTACGTAGCCGCCACCCCATTAAAAAACTTTGCCATAATTAGAACTGGAGGGAGAGCGAAGCATTTTTGATTGTCGTCGTGAAGAAGACTAATGCGTCTCGTAAGTATCACGCGACAAAAGAGTATAGGCCTATTTGGCGAGCGTTGCTTCGATATATCTCCAGGGTGAGCTGATTATGTGGTCTGACAGTCTCAAAACACTTCAAGATTAAAATATCCGCGTTACTGCGTTTACTCCCCTGTGATTATGTTCTACTATTCACACACTTGGTATAAAAGCACCTCAAAGCCAATTGCATCTAGATCCCCGATTTTCAGGTCCTCATTATTGGGCTGGATGTAGTGAAATTAGCTTTTTCGGCATTTAGAATACCTTGCTGTGGTTTCGCCTGCTGGCAAGGCACCTAAGTGCTATTAATCACATTGTGCAGGGAACAATCTGCGCTGGTCTTTGGGGAAACAATAATTTCCTGGCGTTTTGCACGACGCCACTTTTAACTCTTTTTAAAAATTTCTCCCCTTATTATTATTTCTTGTTTTTTTAATTTAATTTTTTTTTTTCTTGAGACATCCCAAGATGTTATAGTCCATGTTTCATGAAGGAACACTCCACAATTTGCTGTTTGTATGTGTCCAAACTGAATTATTAATGACCTGCTGAAAAGTCTCGAGACTGGGGTTTATACTCACATTCCACCATCAAAGATCTTCTCCTGGGGTCAGTTTGTATCTAATATTTATCTGCAAGGGGAAAAAAAGATTGTTATAGTAGCTTTTTAGAATTGATTTCCGTTGTTCTGTTGTATGTTACCATCATGCGCTGAATGAAATGGATTGATCCCTAGAAGCTGTGTAAGCTTACAAATGTCTTCAAAGATGTCCAAATTTTACTCTCAGTCTTTCATTTATTGGCCTTTAAGGGGAAAAAAGATATTCCTGGGGAATTGGTAAGGAATTATGATGCTAATTTTGGAAACTAATTTTGGTGAAAGGAAAATGCACTTTTATCTTAATTGGTCCGAAAAGCATTAAGCAATCCATTTTGCGGTTGATAATGTTACCCCGCTTGCCAAAAGGCATCTTGTCTGTGTAAGAATGAAGCCTGCCGTCCTGTTGAAGTGCTCACTTCTCTCCATGATATTGAGGTTGGCAGACTAATATATTAACAAGTATGCAGTACCTGGGCTGTGAGATGCATACAAAACAGATAATTTGTTTTTAGAGAAACCACCAGACAGTCAGCACTGGCTTCAATTACAGTTTTCTTGTAGATACGGTGAATCTTTTTCTGATTCTGGGCTTTAGGCATCGGTATAAAACCACCACAGAACAGAAAAGTGCTGTATCTTTTTGTTACAGGTAGAAAAAGCGGCCATGGTGGTTTGAGCAGTGTTTTAAATCGAGTTTTGGGGCTAGATGCTATCTGGATAAAGAACGCACAGCCACGATTGAGAGTTTTGGAAGGGAAATAGTTGTATTTTACTCAAAGTAGTTAGGTATATATTTATGTTTAATGTAATAATGACCATTGGATGAATAGGTCTGCAGTTAAGGAAATAAACCAAACCTGCTGAGAACACCAGCGCCAGTGGAAGCAGTTAAAGATGCGAGCCGCCAGTCTGCACTTTAGCACTCCTCACTAACACCAGTAAAAAAGAACGCAACATGGCCTCATTTTCTCACACAACGCTGAGCTGCTGCTTTGAAGTTCAGAACCGTAAACCACTTAAACATCAATCTGCTTTTCCTTTGATGTGATTCATTCTCTTGAAGGAACTGAGATACCATGGGACTGAATGTTCTTTATCAGTGGGGAACTCATCAGCTTTTATTTCAGCGTCTATAAGATGGTAAAATCGAGCCATGTTTTACAATGAAGTGTTTTCTCTCGTGCAAGTCTCTTTTGTATTGTGTGTGACAGAAGAATGGCTGATTATTATAATTTTTTTTTAAATGTAGATGTTGAGAACATGATCTCAAGATTTATAAAAGCCTAAGCGAGGTAAAAGTGCAATCTGGGTGCGGCCGTGATAGTGCTACAGGCCTGCTTCATCCGACAACATATTATATCCCAAACACCTGCATTGTGAACTACAGTCCCTTCTCTTTTCTTTTAATTTCCTCTGTGGGCAGTCAAGGTCCTGAAGCTTGTCAGAGCTGAAATACTAAACACGTCTGGGTATAATGGCTGCCTAGCTGCCAAGCCATAACCAGGGTGTCCTTCGAGGGTTGGAGCTGCTAGTGCACGCTTTCACTGCCCACTGGGTCCAAAGTAATTATGCCTCTTACATCAGGAGATAGAGACTGCTGCGTGTATAAATCTCGGGGAACAAGGCTGTAGTGCCACAGTTGGAAGCCAAAAGTTCATCTCGCTCGCTCTCTCCGCGATATTGTTGGGAGACTCCACACGCCGCCCCACGCAGCGGTATTTTCCAACGAATCCCAAGTCTGCCTGGGTGTTTAAGGCTTTAAAAATGGGATAAACTCGGGAGCGTCTGAGAAACTGAGTTGGGGGTTAATGGGAGCTTTAATCACCATTAAAGGCCATTCAGGCCTGACAAACTTCGCATATGAGCATGTGAGTGTCCTTTGCTCCACGTCATTCCAGTATTGTCCTTCTTACCGTTGGCTGTACGAGTGCCCGTCGCAGTCATTGCGTCTTCATTTTTACTCGTTCATTTTCCAGAACGTTCTGTCTCATATGCTGCCTGGAAACAAGAGCCTCAGTTCTTTGTTTGACATCGGTGCAGCCGTGTACATGGGATGCGTCTCTGCCATTGCGATCATAGCTCTAGCGGGGGCCCGGCGTATCCCCTGGCATCTCAGAGTGATTTAACTCTCTGTGTTCTGCTCCCCTTCTGCCCCGCAGCCCCTCTCACTAATGTTCTTCTGATGAAATGTGACACCCTGTGAAATTCTCCCCGTTTCTTGGGCTGGTAATTTCTTTTGCCATTGCCATTGGTGGGGGTGGGATGAGGGTGGGGTGGGGGGTGGAGGTGGGGTGGGGGTTTGGGGGGGGGGGGTAAATAGCAGAAAGAGAGAACAGATGAGTGTACCATTTTCACCGTGATCCGTGCAGAATGAGAAGACATCGCTCCTCCGGCGGCTTGCTTCGAGCTCCGGCGTGCGTCCGCCGCCCGAACATAACCGAAAAAGGGCCTGTTTAAATCGGCAGGACAGTGAGCGAGGCTGCTCCGACACGATGTGCTGAGACGTGCTCCAAGTCCTCCCTCCTTCCCTCCTTCCCCCTCCTTCCCCCTCCTTTTTCCTCCGAAGACGTACCCTGTGGGTATGGAGTGAGATGGCTGCCCCCCCCCCCCCCCCCCTTTAAAAGAAGAAAAGCCAAATGTCTTATTAATCCATCATGCCGCGCGCATCTCCCCACTACATCTTCATTTGGAGTCAGAAACAAACACGCGCCCGCAGGACGGTACGCAGGTGGTCCGGGGAGACCTCCGCCTCGCACCCATTCATCTTGCGGCTCAAGGCCGAGCCCGCGGCCGCCGTGACGAATGAGACGGCGGCGCGCGCCCCCGAGCCGCGGACAGACCGCGCGTCCTAACGACGCGTTCATTTCCCCGGCGACCCGGAGCAGGAGAGAGGCCGCCCCGTTCCCTCGGCCCCGCTGCAGATGCCTCGCACGGCCTCAAACGCATTCCGCAGTTAATGGGACTCATCGCCGCTGAAAGGAGCCCTGATGTTATCTGATTAATTGAATTTATATGTGCTCTCCTTTTAGCTCACTTGATATTATGATGGAAAGGATTGTTGCGAGTAAATTAGACGGAGCTTGTTAAAGTGATATTGGGCCAGAGTATTGGGCAGCGTTGTGAGTCTTTGGACGCTGACACGGTTGATATATGGTTAATATTTTCTTTCCTCTTTTCACAACTCCAGTTATTTTAGGTACCTGTTTGAGGTCAATGGCCTTAGACCCTCTCATTGGCGCCTTCATTGTTTCATGCGTTTTTGGCCAAACCTTTTGGTTCTGAAGATCGTCTCTCACTTGGCCAGTTTTTAAATGGTCGGGTATTCACTTGTCGGTTTGCAGTGTGGGCTTTCCGGATTACTGGGGTCTGACGCGCCACACAGCTCTCAGCCATGTGCAATTTTTTCATTGTCATATTTTCAGACCCACAGATTGCTTGTCTCGACTTGATGGAATTGGACCTAATTCTTAAACACACCTTAGCTGCTGGAGCTATCTAGAGGAGCCCACAGCGACAACAGTCCACATGTTGAGAGCACATCCTGGTTAGATCTTAATACAAATGCACTGTACAGGACAATAATGGTTCCATAATTTTTCCATATTTTTGCGTATACATGGTAACACCATACATATGGTGTACCATATGTATAGGCCCACATTACTGGGATTCCTGCTGACCTGCAGCAGAAAGCACTTCTAATGAAGACTCAAGTCTTTTCTGTGTAATGCCTTTATTACCTAAGTGATTGTACTATGAAGCTCAGTTTGTGCCAAGCGGGGTTTTGGAGTACCTGAGGCCCCTATGAAGCCTTTGTTCCTTCCTCTTGGGGGAAAGAGTTCCTCCCCGCTGTGCGACGGCTGAACATTCACAGAACAAAGCTCTGTGAAGCCTGAGGGGCATTTGAGTGGAAACAAAAAAATAAAAAACACGATTCAGTCTTGAGAATTTGAATTGGATCCTCCGCGTGCGTCGGTATTGTGCATAGCTGTGAAAACAGACCTCCAGCGAACTCAGCTGTGAAAACAAACCTCCAGCGAACTCAGTGTTTTCTGTATGTCATGACATTTACGGGGCATTAACTCTTCCCGCCGTCCGTATTATATACCGCAGCGCCGCCCGCATTTCTGTGGCAGCGTACGAAGGGGCCGGGTTTCCCTCAGGCGCCGGTGTGTTTTGATGTGTTTTGAAGTTTATTCCTTAATTGCGTTTGTGTTTCAGGCGGAAATGGAGCTCGACGTCCTGAAGAAGCAGGCGGCCGACGCAGACAACAGCTCCTTCGTGGTGGGGGAGGAGGTCAGCTCCCTCAGGTGAGCCCCTGCCGCACAACTGCATCATGGGAGCCCTACACACGGTGTGCGAATTGATGGGGGGAGATGGGAGGGAAGGGGGGAAGGGGGGAGTTCCCTGCCACTGCTCATGCCCCCCGCCCCCCCCCCCCTCTGCTCGACCAATTGTCATCCCAGGCTGGGATGCTCTCATTCCCCTCTCTATATTCGGCTGTCTATAAAAATCCCCATTTGGCTCCCGAGTGAAGCTGGAAGGGAAGGTGTCCGTCGGCAGCCGATTTCATTAGATTTCACACAGGTGATCATGACAGCGTTCACGCAGTCTGCGGATGCCGTGCCATTTTAGCTCCTCAATTTACCTTGTTTTTTTTGTAAGTATAATGTGGAAAAAGTTTACCTGGTCAACATCCAACATTGCGCTGGACGGGTTTCATCCAAAATAGAGAAGCTCTTCGACAACTCCTTTTCCATGTCGTGGAAAAAAGCGAAATGCTAAATATTTGTGGAACTCCTTAGGGGGGGGGGGACTGAAATGGCAGACCTGTGAGGACAGAGTGTCTCTGCTGAGATTGTAATTAGGCTGTAAATTCAGCCACGCCCCTCGATATTCACATTGACATTGATATCCACATAATATCCACACCTGTTGTTCCAGTAATGCATGTAACCGTGCGTCTGCATTGGCTTTGTTTTCTCGCTACAGCATTTATGTAGGCAGCTGGCATGAGTGTACGGTGCACGAGGCAGAGAATAAAGCCCAGATACACCATGAATATGACTGCTTCTCCCGGTGTGCCTATCTTTAATGCTTGTACAGACATTGTATACGTCACAAAGACATGGGCATAGTGTCCAACATCTGTCATGGCTTCAGCTAAAAACTTGTGTGCAGCCAGTAAATCCCCTTAATCCTCCAATAAAAAAAAACAAACAAGCAAAAACATTGGGAAGACACTTTTTTCGATTCTTTATTTCATGTGGAAGTAATTTGGCATAGTTTACCTTCCAGGGGACTGTTAACATCAACTTTTTTCAAAAATGAGCAACGACTTTGTAAACGTGCGTCGAGTTTAGCCGATATCATCTGGAGCAGAGATGCGATTAAATGTAGCTCATAACATGTAGCAACAACATGCATCGTTTTGAAACCTCACTGCCATAACTACCATGCCTTTTAAAATGTCAATACAATCTCTGAAAAGGAAGGTATTGCATTTTCCCAGCAGCTACTGGTGGTGTTAGGAGGACGGTATGCCTGTCGCGGCTGCATTTGAACGTTCGATCGCTGGCGCACGAATGCCCGTAGAAAGGCAGTGCGTGTCTTAAGATGGAGGAGAGAAGGTACGGCGTCACCGGAGCATCCTTCAGTATGTGCCTTCAACATCAGATTTATGAGCAGAGCTTAGAAATGCCCTTTTGGCTACATGATTGCAGCTGTCATGTAATGCAGAGTGATGCAGAGCCACATGCGATGTAGTCAATGCTGACGGAGACCTGACTTAAGGGGGTTCTGCGGGCTAAGCGTGAGACTTTGCACAGATGTCATGTCGCTATCTATCTGTTGTGTCCCATTATTTGTCATTGCAGAAAGAAAGAGGAATTGTGACTCCTTTCAGTTTAATATCCATCTAATCTTGAATACTGATAGCACTGTGTAGGGCCTAATGTCTGTATGATAGCAAGCTGCGGAGCACGGAGGTACTGTAGGCCTGTCTACCAAACAAATAAAATTAAATGCGCACTGAAACCAGGTATTGAAATTAAGTGATTAACTTTATGAGCTCGACAAAAAAGATGACTAAAATAACTGTATTTTAAGTCTGCCTGATCTTTCCAGTAGTCAATGAATCAAACTGATTTATTGGCAAATGCGAAGAGGCGTGTAGATGGCTACTAGCCACAGGTAGTGGTCCTGGCCTTGAAGCCACTTTACTGTACACTAGGGGTGTCATGATACCGATTCGAAATCGAAAATCGATCGAAATGAGCGTTCGATTTCGAACTTCGAAATCACAAGCTGGTTCGCGATTCTCCAAGTTTTTTTTTTTCTCTCCACCCCCGCCCGCTCTTCTTAGCCTTTCATGTGATGGGTAAAATGTAAAAAAAAGTAGCCTACTTGGCCATCTCTAATGTAAGCGTTTCCGACAAAACGAAACTTGACGCCTTCCACTGCATTTTGTTCGTCCACGCAGGCGTGCGTCCGAAGAAAAAAAAACAATGATATTTCAAAGAAGACACAGCTGCTAGTTAACGTTAGCTTACCGGTAGCCTGCATTACTTTTCGACACACCATGGCCACTGCCGGAGTCGGAGATGGAGAAACAGAACTTCAAAATCCTCCTGCTTCCCTCAAGTCACCGGTGTGGCAACAGTTTGCCTTCCCCGTGAGTTATATAAACAACGAACGCGTCATTGACAAAAAAAACGACAGTTCGTCGGCTATGCTACACGCGAGTACCATACGCCACCTCAGGCAACACGTCAAATATGGCAGGACACATTCGCAGGCATCACAAAGAAATAGATTTGACTGGGAAAAAAACATTGACACAGGCAACTCTTCCATTCTCATTTAGAGCCAAGCTTCCACAAAATTCAACTTGCGCTAAAGAAATAACTAGCGCAATAGGAGTGTTTGTAGCAGCAGACAAGCAGTGTTTCCCCTAGTTTTTTTTTCAGGCCGAGCGGTGAAAGTGCGCCATTTTGCGTAGAGGCGGAAACTATAATTACACCCTCATAATATCAGCGCTGCCATTGAAAATTTTAATTAGGCCTAACGGGAAACCGAAGCTGTTTTGGGTTTTTCCAGATGCTATTTTGATCATTCCCGCATTCTGCGGTAAGGGAAATATTGCAGCTACATAAAAAAAATAAAAAAAGATTATATAAAAAAAAAAAAAAGAATAATATTATGTCGGGTAAGTGAGGACTAGGTAAAATGTGTATTTTCTGAATCCAGCGGTTCTAACAGTCAATGCCCTTGTTAAAACGTTCAGCACTCTGAATACTGAACACAAGCGATATTGCGTGCTAGAACCCCTCACTTAACCTACATTCAAAATAAGCTTTACGTGATTTAATTTAATTATTATTATTAAAAATGACAATCATCAATTAAATCGCCGAATTCTTTGATAGGTAAGTCGAACAGTAACCTGGTGGATCAACCAACAAGCCAAAACAAAGTCTAAATCAGGTCTTGAGATTAAGTAATTTTATTAAGCGAAAACAGTCAATTGGAATAATGAATTGAAATCATACATTCACTAAGGAATGTAGGCTGACTACTTATAATTTACAAAAGTGAAGGCATTAAACCAGACATTAATTAGGAAATACCAGTAAAGAGAGATAAGCCAAAAATTGCCAAATTATTTACCCTCCAGCTGAACAGGAACAAAAGGAAATGCACGAGGAACCAAAAAGAATGACTTCTTCACCAACAAACTCCAAACTGACTAACTTCTTTTTCTGCGGTACACTCATAAAATACCTCCACAGGAAGACCATCCCTGTCCTGATTGGGTTAAGGTGCGGGGGAGGGGGGGGGGGGGGGAGGGGTCATTTATGACAAAGACTGGCTTATCTTTGATGGGGGGTTGAGAATGAGAGAGAGAGACAGAGATAGAGAGAAGGGGGGAAATATTAGATATCCTACAATAAATTATTTCTTTTTTTCATTAAAATTATTTATTTTCCCTCTTGTCCAAGCCGGGCGGCACGTGAGTTGGCCGCCTGGCCAAGATAATGGTAGGGGAAACACTGGACATGCGACCCTATTCGGTGGTGGAGAACGCTGGATTTAAGCATTTAATGCAGAATTGCCTTGACGACAATGTAAATGTCCGTTGTCAGGGCATAAAACCAATGTGTAAATTGTTAATAGCGTGGTAAATGTTCAACTGTTTATTATTCTAGAAGCTCTTAACTGTTTAGGTGTGTTTAAATATTCTCATATTTTTGTTATTATTTATAATTGTTATTATTCAAATAAAAGTTACTTATTGAGAAACAAGTATTTTTCTTTACAAATCAAGACTCGATAGTCTAACAGTGGCATAGCCATTAGTTAGACTATAGTGCTGGAAAAAAAAATAGTGCTGGAAAAAAAAATCGAGAATCGAATCGTGACCTTAAAATCGAAAGTCAAATCGAATGGCGGATTTGGAGAATCGTGACACCCCTACTGTACACATATGAAGAAGGTTGATGAGCTTCGATATACAATACATTAGACCTGTGAAATGCTTGAGATTCACAGGAGGACAATCCAGGCATGAGGGAGATTGCTTACAAGCGAATAGGTGCGTGTCCTGGCAATGTGCCATTTTCTTAGACCAAAACCAAGGCGCTGAAACATCGAAGCATTTGAGCATTATACACTGCCTGGCCAAAAAAAAAAGTTGCGTGCACTAATATTTCGTTGGACCGCCTTTAGCTTTGATTACGGCGCGCATTCGTCGTGGCATTGTTTCGACAACCTTATGCAATGTCACAACATTTATTTCCGTCCAGAGTCGCATTCATTTTTGGCCGAGATCTTGTATTGACGACGGGAGAGCCGATCCACTCCGTAAAGTCTTCTCCAGCACATCCCAAAGACTTTCAATGGGGTTGAGGTCAGGACTATGGTGGCCAATTCATGTGTGAAAATGATTCCTCATGCTCCCTGAACCACTCTCACACAATTTGAGCCCGATGAATCTTGGCATTGTCGTCCTGGAATATGCCCATTGATAGGATAACCTGGTCATTCAGGTACTCAGCTGACTTCATTTTATTGCTGCATAATGTTGCTGAGCCTAGACCTGACCAATTAAAGCAACCCCAGATCATAACACTGCCTCCAGAGGGCTTGTACAGTGGGCACTATGCATGACGGGTGCTACGGCAATTTTATTTTTGGCCAGGCAGTGTAGTATTTCTTGCCAGATCAAATTGTGTCATTTACTTTACAATAGCTTTTAGGACACTAACGCGATTGTGCTCAAATTCATTGTTCTAAATGACCATCTCTTGACCATAGCCTTGCTTGCTAACATCCCCTTCATTCATGTGTCAGAAGCTGGAACTGTTGTTTTATTAATTTTCATCTCCTCAAAAAAAATCAACAGTTGATATGCAATAATTATTTATGTATTCAGATAAAAATGTTAATTTTGGGATCATCGTGCCTCACCTACAGTGTGTATACACGTAGAAATACCCCCCCCCCCCCCTTGAGTTAAAATGAAATGTACTCTGGGGTGACGCATGTGAGCATTAATTTGTGCAAGCACTAAACCGATTGACCAGAAGGGGAAAAAAAACAATAAGATAATATTCAAAACATATGTGGCTTATGTGATCCCTTTAGTTACATACATGTGTAGGTGGGTATTTTCTCCTGAAGTACAAGACTCAAGGCCCCTGTGAAGCAAAGCAATTAACAGGCTTAACAGCTGTTAAGCAAAGAATAAGATTAACGTGTTACTCCGCTATGAAACAGACTTGAGTGCTTGTAATGTTTGGTGGCAGTGTGTTCAGGACTTATTTTTATCGATAAACACGTCAAATACGGCAAAGCATAGAGGTGTTTTAGAATATAATCGTGCTCTTGTTCAGTTATTGTGTGCCACTCTCAGATTGGGACACGTGCACACTGCTTTTCCGAGGTTTATTTTGCTTGGTCTCGCACTGATGAGGATGAAATGAACGTGCTACTGTTCACTTGATTGCTGCTGAAGTTGATGTGTGTAATTACTTGATTGGGGAATGATCTTGTTTACTGGACCGGCGCCCACCACAGACTGTTTTTCTTTGCATGGAATGCTCGCCTGATCGCTGTGACTCAAATGATTCAGACAGGCCTCCGTGGTACGCGTTTGCCCGCTTAGACGATTCATTGATTGGCACTCAGCGCTGCCTAGATGTTCAATCAAGTAAAAAATCAGCCCCTCAGATCGTGCTACCCTTTCGTCTCCCCCCCCCCCCCCTTGGCTAAACGAGGAGTGCCTGTGAGATTGAGGTTAATAACGGGGCGAGCAAGCGTCTCCACAGATGAAGAATTTCTGTCTCGCATTAAAGGACACCTGAATCAAGCACCTTTCCTGGGACTCCACGCAGAGTTGCGCCGGCCTGCCAACGCGAGTAATCGCAAGTAAAAGCAGTATGTTATATGAGACATACTCGTGCTAATGAAATTGCCTGCGTGGAAATGAGAAGAGGCAGCGGAAAAATCCGCGCAGTTGTCCCACGACGAATTGCATTACTTGCAGCACAGCTGCCCGGCATTATCTGGCATGCCAGTCATACCGTTCTTCAGAAGAATTGATTGAAGTCCTCTGTAATGGGACTGATGTTCTCTCGTAATTATCTGAGAAGTGACACTTCTTCATAACTGCGAACGACTTTCCTGTTTTTCTCATTAATTAACCGCCGTAGATTAATTGTGCAATGCTGAGGTTTTTTTTGTAATTGAATAAATTGAATGCTTATATTGTTTGACATCTCAAGTCATTAATTGACAGTTCATTTGGGACTTAGAAGTAAAGCAGGAATAATGTACTGTTGAGAGCATTTTAATTGATGGAGCTGCATTTAATGGGGTGTAATAAATTTAATGAAAGGGACCAATATAATGTTTGTGACTGTTTTAAAGAACAAATGACTTCAGTAATGAACATATAATTAAGCTGCAGTATAGAATATACAGACTCCTTTCCAAATGCAACAGGTATATACTGTATTTAAACTTTTAAAAATTTAAGAAAATGACTAAATACAAAAACCACATACTACAGGACGTGGACAGACGGGTGACAAATTAAAGGAAAAACCAACATAGTGTCTTAGTAAGGTGTTGGCCCACCGCAAGCCGCCAGGACAGCTTCAGTGCGCCTTGGCATAGATTCTACCTCTAGTCTAGCATAGATTCTAGTCTCTGGAACTCTACTGGAGGGATGGAACACCATTCTTCCAAAAGTTATTCCCTCTTTTGGTGTTTTGATGATGGTGGTGGAGAGCGCTGTCTAACACGTTGGTCCAAAATCTCTCATAGGTGTTCAATTGGGTTGAGATCTGGTGACTGCGAAGGCCATAGCATATGATTCACATCATTGTCATACTCCTCAAACCATTTAGTGACCCCTCGTGCCCATTGTCATCCTGGAAGAGAACACTCCCATCAGGATAGAAATGTTTCATCATAGGATAAAATCGGTCACTCAGAATAACTTTGTATTGATTTCCAGTGACCCATCCCTCTAAGGGGACAAGTGGACCCATACCAAGCCAGGAAAATGCCCCCCCACAGCATAACAGAGCCACCGGACTGTAGGGGTTTTCCTTTAATTTGTCACCCGTCTGTAGAAGACGGTGAGAGACTGAAGACTGCTTGGATTGGAGAGGCATTTGGGAATTAATGGATTTTAGCAGTTTGTGATCGTGTCCAAACCCAGGGTTCTCTTGAAGTGTTTGCCGTTCTGCCGGAGACCCTGAGAGCAGGGTTTGCCGCTCCGGCGCTTTGTCGTCTGTGAGAAATGTCTGAGCGGTGAGGTGTCCCTGGGGTTAGGGCCGCACTGTAAGGGGGTCCTGAGCCTTAACAATGCTGCTGTGCACAGTTAATCACTGCCTTACCCTTGAATTCCAGGAGAGAAAAAGAATATCTTTTTTTTTTTTTTTACGGGGGTATGGGGGTGCGGTGACAATAACGGAATAAGATTGATTGCACGGCCATTTGAAAGCCGATGCTAAACGTCATGTTTTCTGTTTCTGTTTTGTGCGCATACATGGTTAGAGAGTCCAACGCTGATTGCAAGTGGAAGGAAAGTGCTCTTTAGAAATGGGCAAACAGTCTCGCGCAAACATGAAGGGCCAAACACTAGTGAGCAAGTACTGGATGGCTGCCCCGGGTGGCATTTCCACCAAATGTAACAGTTTTTCACCGTTTGGATAAAGCGTCTTTGCTTCTTTCAAGTTCCTGTGGTAGAGCCTGAAGTGCCGTTCTAGTCATGGCTCTCTAACCCCAGCCCCCCCCCTCCCCACCGCAAACACACGGCCCGGGGCCACGGCGGCACGCAGAACACTGAGAATGAAACGTCTGCCGTTTCTCGCTCACAAGGGGGCAGTGTCTTCACAAGCGTAGCCGTTACCACCCAGGATCCCCGCTCTCTGTCTCTCGTCTACAACGTAACCACGGTCTGAGGCCGGTCACCTCAAGCGCTGACACTGATTCATCAATAAGTGGGGAAATCGCTGCCCTCTCCAGCGCGCAGCAGTCCTTTATGTTATTCAATGCATGTAGATGTTAGTGCCACCCCACCCTCTTTTCAGCCGGCAGAAAATGGTTGTGTAGTTGGAAACCGAAAATTTGATTCATCACTGTTCTTCTTCGCAGGCAGAAGATTGAGGAGCTGGAGGCAGACCGCAGTCGCCTAGAAGAGCAGAATAATGTATTGGAGATGAGATTGGAGAGACACAACCTGCAGGTACAGCGTATGCGAGGACTAATTAATGAAGCCAAATGCCTTATTTTTCATCTCCTGTTTCCTCACAGCAGGCAGGAGTGATGAATAACCTTTGCCCCAAAGGATCTGTCTAGAATCAGCTCAAAAAAGTTTCGCTCACAGATTCCTCATTTTAATCTCACCATCTACTGCTATTGTCTCATTAACTTTTAACCACAAGTCTGCAGCTTAAATAGTATTTCGCTGATTACATTCTAAGTTGAGCTCTAATATTTCATATTTTTCATATTATAACCTTTTCTGTTTACTTTAGGAAAATGTATTTTCTCATGTGAACTCGGTAGCTTGCTGTTTGTCGTGTCGTATGTGTTCCACATGATATTTCTTTAGTGTTGTATTTTCAGTGTTGAACGGTATGACTGGCATGCTGTAAGCTGCTGCAACTACATTAGAGCAGCATTATTTAAGTAAATCTGACTCTCAGTTTCTCCTATAAATAACAGTAAAGAAACAGGTACAGTATATGAATCAATCAACACACTGGAGTTTGTTTGGTATGGTGTCTGCAGGTAACAAAATACTCAACTTCACCGCAGATTAAAACTTCGTTCACTTTCATCTTCTCAAAGAATCACTCAAAGTTGATATTATGCAATATTTAGTTAATTATTTATTTAGAGAGAAATATTTTTATGTTGGGGGTCATCATGCCTCACCTACAGTATACACATATAAATACAATTATCTCTCCTCCGGGATTAAAATATAAAATACTGAGAGAAGAGGAGGGATGTAAGCCCTTTTAAGGATGGCAGCTCATGAGAAAATTGGGACTTCAGTGAGAAATCAATGAGGTATCGGGGGTGTTTTTGGAAGAAACTCGTATTAATCTAGGGATGAGAAACTAGGCGATGTAGGCACAGGTTTATTAAGGGCTACAGCAGGAATTCTAATGACCGGTCAGAGGGGTAGCCGTTCAAATTGTGGGCCTTCGAATCAATGTTATAGACAAATGACAGTGCAGGTAAATGAGAATTGGGGAAATCTATAGCATGTAATCACAGTGCGAGTTACTGCGCTTGTTAAAATAATGAAAGTGTGTGCGGTGTTGACCTGAAGAGGTGCACTGTATGTTCTTTACAGCCGGAGCTTCTCTTTCACACGGCCGTTCTTGTTGTTGAAAATAATTGCCTTTCGACTTGATTGCGTGTGTCTGTCTTATCCTTAGAATTTAAATTTGTACTTGTTTGTGAAACTTCAGATTCCCGCAAATTCATATCTCACTTTTTTTTAATGCTCATTGAACCAGCATTGATTGGACAGTCTTGTTTAGACTTATTTACAGAGCATCAAATGAGTTTTTAATGCATTGTGTCGGGGAACACTGAAATTGACAAGCATGATAAACTGAATTCAGGAGCCATTTAGCACCTCTACTGCACACTTTACCATCAGATATGTCACAGACCTCTTCTAATTGGGCCCTGACTGTGGGAGAAAATGGGAGCTTTGGGGATGTTATTGGGAAGGTTCATCTTGGTGTCTAATGGCTTACAGACTTTTCCTCGTTAAGTGGAAAAACAATAAGCATTTGCCTTTTGTTGTGCTCCTCCTGAGAGAATGGGATCTACAGGTTTCCTTTTATTATTATTTGAAGATACATATCCGGTAATATCTGAGTATTTTCATTAAATGCAGTGTCCGCGCAATAGGAATGGTCTTAGTCGCGTAAAAATACAACTTGAAAGCATGTAGCTTAGGTCATATCCAGTCGTGTTGTGGATATTGTGTGTGCGTGCGTGCGTCCGTGCGTGCGTGCGACCGAGAGATACTGTAGGGCAGGTTCAGTAAATTAGACAATAACAAGGAGTGTTGACCACTACCAGTATTGAGTAAAGTTAATTGAATCCCCAAGGTCATCTTCATTGAAAAGAGCTCTTTGGCACTCCCTCGGATATTTTTCACATCCTTTCCTACAATACATTGAAAAATCAAAGCACAGTGGCCTTGAACAGAAACCCAAAGCACGCTTTTGCTTCTGTGGTTGCTGGAGTACCTTTTGAAAAGGTGAGAGGATGTAAACTTTTTCTGTCCTGAGGTAAGATTATCTGTATCGTGACATTTTAAAAGAGACAGGTTGACACAAAACATATTCCAAATGTCTTTGTAGTTCAGCAATTGGATCTCATGATCTTATCGTGCAAACAGCAATACCCATGTGCACTGGCCCACTTGGACAGCTGTCTTGCGATAAAGGCAAGCATTTTAAGCTCCTGACTTTTAGGAAGTGCATTTTCCCCAATTTCCCAGTGTTACAGAACCAGTCATATTTGTAACTTACTATATGGCTGTACAATGTACAGTGTCCACCATAGTTTTTTGAGGCAGACATATTTTTTCTTGATTGGGCTCCGTACTCCACAATTTTAAATTTGTAATGAAACAATTCACACCTGGTTAGAGTTCTGATTCTCAGCTTTTATACATTTTCGTTTTACCACGTAGAAATTACAGAACTTTTTATACGTAGTCCCCCATTTTGGGGCACCGTAATGTTTGGGACATATGAATTTTATTTAAATAAAAGTAATCATGTTTAGTACTTTGTCGCATATCCTTTGCATGCAATGACTGCTTGAAATAAGTGACCCATAGACATCACCAGATGCTGAGTATCTTCTCTGATGATGCTCTGCCAGGCCTGTACTGAAGCCATCTTCAGCTCCTGCTTATTTCGGGCGCTAGTTGCCATAGGTTTTTTCTTCAGCATATGAAACGCATGTTCAATTAGATTCTGATCGGGTGACTGGATTGGCCAGTCAAACATTTTCCAGTTTTTGGTTTTGAAAAACTCCTTTGTTGCTACTCAAGTTCTTTTGCTTGAACTTGAGTAAATAAGATGTTTCTGCACACTTCAGAATAATTTCTGCTGCTGCTATCAGGAGTTACGTCATCAATGAAGATATGTAAGTGAGCCAGTACCTGTGGCACCCATACATGCCCAAACCATAACACCCCCACCACCATGTTTCACAGATGAGTTGGTATTCTTGGATCTTGGACAGTTCCTTTTGGCCTCCACACTTTGCTCTTGCCATCACTCTGACACAAGTCTCATCTGATTGGTCTCATCTATCCACAAGATTTTCCAGAACTCTGCAGGCTCTTTTAGATACTTCTTAGCAAACTGTAACCTGACCATCCTGACCATGGTTGACTAGTGGTTTGCATCTTGCAGTGTAGCCTCTGTAATAATTTTGTTTTCTGCAAACAGTAGTCACTAACACACTTGTCTCCTGAAGAGTGCTTCTGATCTGTCGGACAGGTGTTTGGGGTTTTTCTTCATTATGGTGGTAATTCTTCAGTATAGATGTCGTCCTTGGCCTACCAGGCCCCTTGCGATTACTGTGCTCGCAAGTGCTCTTTCTTCTTAATAACGTTCCAAACAGGTGGTTTTGGTAAGCTTAATGTTTGGGCAATGTAACTATTTTTACTTATGTTTCAGCCTCATAATGGCTTCCTTGACCTTCATTAGCACAACTCCTCATGTTGAAAAATGTCAAGACCAAAGGCAATCAAAACCTAGAATCAAGGCTAGATACTGAAACCTCTCTTATACCGGCACTAAGGAAACGATTGAACACACCTGACTAATCAGAAACACCAATGAAGCCATTTGTCTCAAACAATTATGGTGCCCGGAAGTGGGGGGACTATGTATAAATTTGCTCTACTTTCTACATGGTGAAAACGAATAGTATAAAAATACCCTTTAATAAGAGCTGAGATCAATAAATGATATGTCTTTGTCCCAAACGTTATGAAGGGCACTGTATATTTGTCCCAGAACACCATATTTGATGATGTCTTAGAACTGCGGGTGAATTCTATAATATGGCATATATAAAACTGTGATGGAAGGGAAAATAAACTGAAGTTCTGCAGCCTTTTTCATTGAATAGCTTTTACTGCTGTGTGCATCTCTTACTGCCCAATCATCTTTATGGGCCTGAAGATCATATTGCTTTGCAGACAATTTAGTTGATTTCTTTCCTTTAATGAAGTAATGCAGGTGGACTTAAACTTCACCTGAATTAGACTTTTATTTGGATTTTGACCAGTATCTCTGAGTGGATTATGGCATTACAGTGACAGTTCTTTTTGCGCATCATATTTCAGAGTCCATGGAATCTTTAACTCACTCACAGCCTTTTTTTTGTGGAATTTGTTTTTGGTCCTTTTGGTCCATAAGTTTCCAATTCTTATTGATCTCTGCTTTTACAGAGTGTGTGGATCATAGCATTGAGCGTTCATTCCCCAAACACCTCTGGCTCACAGATTCAAGGGAAATTGTAATTCTTATGGCTGCAGACAGTGTAATGAAGTTCTCTGCCACCTTGAACAATAGACACCTAGAGAGCAGATGTGCTCCACACATAAACTGCTATCAACTAGAGTGGTAATTTGGGAGTGATAATATTGTGTTTAGGGTGGGTAATGGCATTTATAGAATGTATTCTGTTTTATTTTCTTCAAGGGCAATGCTGAACAGCAAAGCTCTGTTTGAGAATGTATTTTAAGAAAACTCCTGACTTACTAAAAGGTTCCCAAGTGATGGCTCTGTCACCTGCAATGTAGCCTCATTGCTTGACTGACTGTTCAATGCCTGACTGACTGTTTATTTGAAATTGGTTCTTTGATGCTAGCATGTCAGTTTTGCAGGAACCACATAGCATATCTAAACAAATACGATAATCAGATTTCCTATCCTCTAGACTAGTTTGCCTGGGAGCAATGGAAACCATATGTTTATGGAATGATTATAGGTTCTTGTTGGTCGTGCACCAGTTATGCTGTAGGACTGCCTTGTGTTTTTGATGATTTTGTACTGTTAAGAACTGGCACAGTGGTTTATTAACGGAGAACATTACCCTTTTTATACTACTAGCATGTGTTTGGGGAAAAAAACCTATTGATTATTTTTATTTATTTTTTATGTCACTCTTATGCTGCCTTCACCCCGGTCTTCAGTACATTCATTTGCAGGCTTTTTGTAAACCTTTTTTGAGGCGGTTTATCATGCACACTTATGGCTAGAAAATACATTTAAAGACATGCTTATGAGTCTGTTATTTAACAGACAAAAATAGATTTTTACACCCTGGAACCTCTTTTCCCCCTCTTTGTGTGAGGGGAAAGCTTTTGTTTTGCCTAAGAATATGACATGTCTATTACTGTTTGGATGTAAATAAATACAAATATCCTTTTAAGAGCTGCGCCAATTTGACATCAATCGGGTTTTCCGAGCTTTGTTCACTGTTAATGTACAACGAGGCAGACATTGAGGCCACAAAAAACTTTTCTCCTGTCCATGGTCTGAACATTTTTACAGCATCTCTCCAGTGACCACATGCAAATATCTCAAATTCTCTGTTCAAAGTCACGTCACATCATATGCAGATTTATCTCGAGTGTATGTAATTCTGTGCTTACATCTTAGATGTAAATACATTCTTTTTGCAGGCTGAGCTATTTATTGTGTGAACTATATTTAATTGAATTTGAATGTCTGTTTTAGCAGTGTGTTGGTGTTGCATCAATGCTAATCTCGCTTGAATGTGTGTCTCTGCTCATAACAGAACGCATTTGACATTTTATTCATTTGATCAAATATAGAGCAGGTTTTTTGAAATGATGCATCAGCCCTGTCTTCTCTAGTGTATTTATGTACGCCACTGTAATAAAATGTTGATATAATGCCGCTAAAACTTGCTCCTTGGGTTTGGTGTAGAAGCCTTGTCACAAAATGACATTGCAGACCTGGTTCACCCTTCTAACACGCTGACTTTCATTGTTGTGACACGCCCTATAGCGCGGTATCTATGGTGCTGCACCAGTTACGACTGTGGCCCAAACGGCACCTGCTAAATGAGCGTATAATTTAGCATGATTATCCTCGTCTCATCGTGCAAGAGCGACTGCTCTGATCGTTCTGCCCACCTGAATGCTACTCTAGTTACACGTGAAGCGTACTCCGTCTCTCATTCCGCAGCTCAGCTGGCTGACTAAGTGAAAAGAAGTGGTGGCTTATAGTAGTCACTTCAGAGTGAGCATGTGTGGGGACAAGCTCCCCTCCCCCCCCCCCCCCCCCCCGTATCGACAGAGGCATTTCTAATTCTAGAATTTCTCATATCTAATGTACGTCACAGATCTGTGATCCAGAAGACATTTATCATTGTGAAAAAAGGAAAAAAAAAACCTTATCGCGGTTGTGTGTCATCTTCATGTGGTGGCGCATTTCATAACGGAACCCTATGGTTTTGGATATGAAGATATCCTGTCTTTTGACGTGAACGCTTCATAAATGGTCCCGTCTTTGTCTGATGTCATAATATTCCCTCTCTAGGTTTCACTGCTCTTACTACGAGCAGTGTGCAGCTTAAGTATGGACAGGTGATTAGTTCAATTGTGTGCATTGGGAAACTTGCAGTGAGTGAGAGGAGAGTGCTAGCATGACAAGCCGTGTTAAGTATTCTCGTGGAGGAGTAACTTCATAATGATGTCCTTCTACACAGTATACTATGTCTGACGTAGCAATTAAGCAGATGCTTGTGAACTAAGTCCATGATTCTGTGAGCTTTGTGATATCAATCAGCTCAGTTTCTGCAGAGATAGTAAAGAGTAAAGTAAAGATCTTACCCGCCGCCTTATGTCGTTTCAGTCAGCGCAGACTCCACTGACCAAAAATAAATAAATAAAAGCGCGTAACAGAAAATTTCTGAAGTGGAGCAAATGGAAAAAATATGCATTTCTTTAAGCTCCCCAAATTGGCTGTTAAAAAAAGAAGCCAAACTTAAAGAAGTGTCTGTGTGCTCAGCAACCGTGAAAGGCCGTTCACAGCCTCAGTCAGGGTCTGCTGGGAAGGTAAGCTTTCTCTCCTGCCTGCCGTCCTCAAATGAATCACCCCCCCCCCACCCCCCAGGGAACTAGGCAGAGAACCTCCTCCGCGCAGGCCTCCGTTAATCCTTTCAGGAGGCGTCCAGGCGAGACGGGAGAGAGGAGCAGGCCCCCCGAGGGGAACCCGCCCAACCCCTTCCTCTCGCCGGTCATCCGTTGTGGAGAGGCACTGTCAGAAGATGGCCTTGCAACGTCTCAAACTTTCAAACTGCAGCCATCTTCATGTTCACTATACTTTTTGCGTCTGATAAGGAGGAGGCATGAATTCTCAGCAAGGGGCCAGCGTGCTTCTGGAAACTGGAACTTCAGACTCTGCTCTGACGGCGGGGCGCTAATTTTGAGTGCGTGTTTGTTTCCAGCGAAGGGCTGTGGGAGATGAATAAAGCGCGGGTTCGTTTCGGATCTTCAGTTGGAGCCTCTCGTGTAGAGAGCTCACCTGGGGTTTCGCATTGGAAATTTAACTAGGAAGCGCTTTGATTTTCTTCTTGTTTTGAAGTGTTCAGGTCTCCAGTTTGGTCTCTCCAGTGCAGATGGCACCTGGCGCAGTCTAGATATATACGCTTTCAATGCACACCTGCTAGTGTCTTCCGGTAATATCACACAGTACACAGAATCAAGCTGTTTGCCAGTGTGCTTGTGGCTGGTTTGAGTCTGTTCCCCCAAAATTGCTAGTTAGAGAGTTAAAAAGTTTATGTACCCAAGATTCTTTTCATGTTTAAATTTTTTCCATCAACCCACAATATATGACTGTAAAAAAATTTTTTTTTTTTAAATAAAAAAAAACTTTATATAGGACATCTAGGAAGGTTCTGTGATGTGCAGTGTGTTTCTGGTTTAAAGAAGAAATGTTCTCACTTCATGATAAGGATTTGAGTTTGTGTTCTACTTTTAACTTCTCTGCAGCAAGTTCTGAATAGTGTTAGTGGTAGTTAATTTTTACAAAATACAGACAGTGATCCATTACTTCAAGGCATGTAGGAAAAAGAAAATGCATTATGAGAGTTTGTTGTTTCAGAAAGCAGAGAATTAAGTTGAAAAAAAGTATTTTAAGCTTGAATAATGGTTATCTACAAAAGCATAGTACTACAGTAAATACAAAAATAATTTTGAATTTATGAACATGGTATGTGTGGTCTTGAGTAGGTATAACGTTTGTACGTACAAAGAAATCTGAGATATGAAAACTTTGATGAAAGCTAAAACAAACATAATTGTTATTACGGATGATTTACGCGCAAATTCGTTCTGCTCACGTTTCATGAATGAGGCCCAATGTGTGCAAATTTCACCTTTTATGCATGTATGTTTTTATTGTTCTATCATGTTTGCACCTGTGTATCATTGCACAGTCTAGACAGGAAGAAAATAACGTTCATATCTGGTTGTTGTTGAATGTTTGCTTGGAAGGCTAAAGGTCTGTGGAAGTACGTACATTTCAACAGAAGAACAAAATTCAGTATGTAATGTTTTCCATATCTGAGTCGACGCCTTAATTTTTACAAACTTTTGGTTGTATAGACAAACAGCCAACCAAATACATCTTGGAGGAAGCAGATAAGCATTTGTTCTTGTCAGAACGTAGTCAAGTTCAAAGGATGCTTGTTCATTAGATTTCATAAAGTATTTATGCATATACAAAGCTGTGTTTTAGAAACATCAAGATTCAAATTAGATTCCCTCTTCAGAGATGCCAGACATGCATGGCTAATTAAACTAAGAACTGAGGATTCATAGGTCTTACTTAATGGACCCTGGCCCTTAGTAAGCAGAAAATTAAATGGCCTTAAACTGCCTGTGTAATGTCAGAAAGTCTCAAGATTGTCTAGATTGGCTGGCATGTTGCTTATATTGAAACAAACCATTGCAGTTCTGTTTGATTTTAGATGTAGATTTTAGTTTTTTATTCATATCTATTTGTACAGGAATCCCTTGTCACTGAACTTTCATATTACAAATTACAGGATTTAAAGGTTTGATTTATTTTGCTCAACATATTTAGGAAAAGGTGCCTCTGTTGGCTCCTCAACAGCACATTAAGGGCCTGATTTACTAAGAACTTTAACGTTTGCAAAATAATTTTGCGCAAGCAAAACTAACACAACCAATGATTGGTGCAAAACAAATACCATGTCCAATCATTTGTCATCTTATTGGTATTAGTAAATCAGGCGCTTAAATACATACCTGAAAAATATTGTTCCATACATTAGCAGAGTGCTATGCTCATGGTGGTAAGGGGTAGACTGATGCAACTGTTCCTTTCAGAGAATACATTTTATTTTGTGCATTCAGAAGTAGTGGAGTCATCCATATTATTTACACTCCAGCTGCCTTGTTGCTTTGATTGGTTTATTTAGATTCCCAGCCCTACGATGTCAGACTGTTTCATTGTAGGTATGCTTCTCTGGGAAAATATTCATAGATAAGTGACTTATGGGCCATCTCCAGAGTTCATATTGTAAGACTCCAAATGTTGATAGGAAAACATACAAGGCAAAGACTAGATGTCCTTTATTCTTCTGCAAGGTGCTGGACTCGATAAGATCACGCAGGTCCTGAATATTTTTTGGCCACACTTTCATGTTGCAAACTTCCCATTCCACCTCATCCCAAAGGTTCTCTGTTGGTCTGAGGACCAACGCAGGCCATTGGATTAAACTGAAGTCACTTCAATTGCTTTGGTGATGGGTTTGACAGCAAGTCAGTATTTTCTTATCCATTTTCTTCCTCTGGTTTAGTTACAGATCAAGGTAATTTAACTGCAACTTGATCTTGTAAATTAAATTGCTTCTTGTTTATTTAAGCTACTCCACAATATCTTTACCAGTCAAATGGTTTTCCCTCTCTCAAAGATCAGCAGTTCAATGAAAGCTGAAGCAGACGTTAGAAGGTGTGTTTTATGCCACAGCTCACAGTTGTATTGTAATTATCGCCAAGCAACTGCATACACGTATTTTCTCCCGGGAAACAATTCATAGGAAAAATGTGGAGCTTTCCCATCATCCGAGAAGTCTGCTTTTACACCCGAGAGCAAGAGGTAATATCTTAGTGTTATTGACCTTGTGCTGTATTGTGCTCTTTTAGTTCAGAATTTACATATGGAACCACAGTAAATTTGCCCTTTTTGCCCAATGAAAGACATTTTGCGTCTCTAAAATGGGAGAGAAGGGCAATCGCCCTCTTCAGGAATTTGTCACGTACATATGCCCATTTTAATGGTTACGGCATAATTTAGTAACTGAATTGCTTAATGACTCATGACTAAAAAATTAATAAATAACCTTTTTACAGTCTGAAGCAGGTAATGATATAAAAGCTTCACTAATGCCTATGGCAGTATATTAACACTGCCCACTGTGTTACAAACAGAGGTACAACTCGAGTTATTACAAATTAGGCTGCGCAGCATTGTGGCACCGTTGTAAATCACCACTACACTTCTTTAAATTGTTTACCGCCCTGCTCCCCACGGCCTTACTTTTCACGAGCAAAAGGTGCCCTATGATACAGCGCGTAATGAAAAGGTCGAGAGTGAAAGTGCGGCAACAACATTCGTACCACACGAGGTGGCAACAAACAGCTGAATGAGCAGAACGGCAGCATTAATGTTCGTTTCACATTTGGGACTAGTTAAAAAAAAACAAACAACTAATAAACCTTTCCTCATGCCTTGTACAGAACCCGAAGATTAGATCGGCTTTACAATCGCGTCAGACAAAGTTTTATCAAGCAGGAAATTAGAGTCAGAGTTTTAGCCATCCTATTTATGAGAAAGTGTCGTGTCGACAGGGAAGCTGATTGCTCCCACACCTGGGTGACGAGTAAACAAGAACACCCATCGCAAGCTGTCTCGACTGAAGAGATTTCATTTTCACCAGATCTGTCATTTGTTTTATTCAGAATTGTCCTCGTGACAAATCCATTTTGAAGCGAAATGTGAATCTCGTCTCGGAGAAAAGTTTCAAAAAGTTTTTCTTCAAATTTGTTGCAGTTTCGTCAGACTGATGAATCGACAGTCAAGTGTTATACTGACAGCTGAGCCATGGAGCTCTTCAAAATGCTTACCTATGCAAAGTTTAATGGCAGTGACTATAACACAAATAATGGAAATGGCCTTTAAGTTTTGTCCAATGTCACAACGCTCTCACAGTTATATCACCTGCTTCACCTTGTAGCTAATAATTCCCCAGGTTATGCCCGTATTCATGGTATTCCCCAGCCTCTCATGCCTTTGAGTCATGCAGCAGTCACTGTGGCGGCAGGGGTTTAACTTGGTGCAGCAGTCCCACTTTCAGCAGCTTTGCATTCTGGGTGTTTAGGCTGCTGTACTCCTGCGTCAGCAGCTGAGTATTGCGATCATGCTGGAATTGACCTCGTAGACCATTTGAAATTGCTTGATTTTGTCCTGTGTTTGGTCTTCCCGAATCATTGTTTATAGAAGTAAAAAATCTCAACATCTTGAGGACCTTTGGATGAAGATCCAGGATGACCCAAATGAAGACCCAGGAGGGAATCCACAAAAGGATTGTGACTGTCTTTTGCACTGGAGTTGTGGCGATCGACAATACATTGAGGGATCACAACATCTCATGAGGGATGGTGATCTCTACTCCTAGAGCCAATTTAAATAAAATAATAATAATAATAAAAAATGTTTAAAAAAAATATTTGTATGGCATTTTAGATTTCTGGAGAGGTATGTTCCTGTTATTTGTGATCTCTGTTTTTGGCGTAACCTCTCCACAGGTATTAGGCCTATACATACTAAGTTTTTAGATCTGACATCCTTCGTTAAATAATTGAACATATGCCAAAATGAAATGGTGTTATCTTGCACCATAGTTATCTTCACCTGAGTAAGATTATTTGCCTACATATTGTGGGGGGGGGGGGGGAAACTTGTTTGTTCCGCTATCTAATTTAGATAATAATGTGAGACTTAGAATTGAATTAGAGCGTGATTCAAATGATTTATTACTAGGCTAATGCCTGGCCTGTTGCTTTATAAATCCTGACTGTCATATGCAATAATTGCGATCAAGGAATAATGTCACGTTCTGAGCTCCTGTATGCTGTTCAGTCTTTATTCTCCGTTATAGCAGATGTTCCGTACCTCGAACCCTGTAATTGGCATGATACAATACAGTATTACCTGTGTAATCAGTCAGTAGCTGTGGTGCCCTGTTTATGAGAGAGGCAGTGACAGCCATTTGGGGGTGGTTAGGGGGCGGTGGAATAATTTAAGATAAAGGGTTCCTTCATACCTCTGTCAAGCGATGCATACAGTACTGGATGCCCACTACGTTGACGATACCGAAGAAGTGGTCAGCTGTAATTTAATTGGCTGTGTGGGTTGGTGTGCTTTCAAAACCACAGGAGTTTAGGCTTACGACCATGGCTTGTGACTTAGCAATGGGGCTGCTGTGTATGTTTTTTTTTTTTGTTTTTTTTTTTGAGATGGAAGGAAAAAATGTAATCTGAAATTGCATTCCCCTGTCAAAATCACTCCCGTTCCAGCACAATGACATCACTGCGTCTAACTAGTCTAGCTAAACGCTAGCTAGTTATATGCAGTGATGTGTATAGCAGCCGGTAGCTGTTCACAAAAGTTGATAGATAGGACCAGTTGATGTAGACACAAGTGAACACTAGCACAAGTCTACATCAACTGGTCCTATCTATCAACTTTCGTGAACAAATATCGGTACCCCCTGGGTCATATAAAATTCAGCTGTCGATACGATCGTTGATCGGTGTTCCCTGAGGATCCCATTTGGGTGATCTAAACATACAGACGATTACCCAACCCTATTTTGCACCCGTTAAACCATCAAAAGTACGACGAGGAAAGAATTGCATACCATCCCCAAAGCAATCCACAGCGGGTGGAAAGCGCATGCAACTGCACTACAAGGGAAACTTGTACACAGTGTGCTGTCTGGCACGTGCATATTTGCTGACCCTTTTAAAAATGTGTTCATATTTCTTTCTTTTTTTTTCTTTTGGGTTGGTTGCCTGTAAGCTTAAAATCAGATCAAAAACGTCTACGAAGCCAAGTTACTCACGCATAGCCTGAATAGCACTGTCTATAAGTTCTTAATTCCAACTTGCAAAAACTAGTCCTGCCTTTAAAAGTCTTGATATCAAAATGTGGCCAAGTTACAACTAACAATATTGCCTATCGTAGCTCACACTAAATAAAACTAGCTCTATTCCAAAGCAATGCTATCCAAACTTTCCTAACTTTTTTAATGCAACTTGGCCCTGTGTTTCTTCATCTTTGCATGTGAAGAGATTGTGCCTCATGGAACAACATATGATTTCAATGAATGTTTTTAACAGTTGATTAATAATTACAGTCCAGAAAGGATATGGTTGTACTTTGTTGGCAAGTTTACTTTAGAAAATGTACAGGTTTTATATACATTTATATGAAGAAACATCATGTACAATAGAGAAAGGGGTGATGAATAAATAAGTGCAGATACAAATGAGTAATATTTTTACCTGCTATATATATTTTTACATATAGCATTTTTACAAACGTATCCAGACATGTTTGTGGGTCAGATGGTGGCAAATAAGTAATAGTACCAATTGTCTTAACATAATAGTATTTATGATATTTGCAAACAGAATTTTGTGAACACAAGGATATCTATGCTCTGTAGGACCACACAGGTTTTGATAAAAATCCAAATAAATAAATCAATAAATACATAATAATAATAATACATTTTATTCATTCTGTGCTTTTCATAGACCCAAGTGGATGCAGACAATTGTTCAAACATGCCCTATAGTGTAGTCATTTCTCTGTTTAATTTCTAAGTGCAACACATCTGAATCAGAGTATTTCCACTATAAATTATTTTGCAGTTTGATGTGGCACATAGTTTCATTGACAACATTCTCTTGAGATGGTAAGATGAAGAAACACAGGGCCAAGTTGCATTAAATAATTTAGGAAAGTTTGGATAGCATTGCTTTGGAATAGAGCTAGTTTATTTAGTGTGAGCTACGATAGGCAATATTGTTAGTTGTAACTTGGCCACATTTTGATATCAAGACTTTTAAAGGCAGGCCTAGTTTTTGCAAGTTGGAATTAAGAACTTATGGACAGCGCTATGTAGGCTATGCGTGAGTAACTTGGCTTTTTTTACGTCGTAGACGTTTTTGATCTGATATCACTTATTTTTTATTAGTTTTAAAATAGGGCTATTAGTATTCTATGAAATACATTTAACGTTAGGCTATTCAACACTGGATTGCCGGATGTGTAACTCCAACCTTCCATGTGTGGGCTACGAGCTAGCGAGCGAGCTAGTGAGTTAATAAGCACAGCAGAGTTTTTTTCCGGTAGTGTAGAACGTTACCTGCGGGAAATGTTTTGGTACCGGATAGCTAGGTTTAGTTTATTTTTCTGTAGTGCAATGAATGTAGGCTATAATGCATGTTGATTCGCTTCGTAGTAGCCTAGCTTGAATCTGCTTCCTGACGAGAAGCAGACTGACGTTTCTCTGGCAACAGTAACTTAGCTCACCAGTTAGTAAGCTTAGTAAGCTTAATTGGACAACGCATATTTCCCAGGAATCTTAGCCAGAAAGAAAACAATAGATACTACTAAGAAAGTACATACCAGAGATTCTTCTTCTTCTTCTTCTTCTTATTATTATTATTATAATAATTAAAACTTTTTACAGTAAGCTACATTATCAGCAGAGTAGCGTAGACTAGAGCCACATTCAGAGGCAATTTTTTTTTTTCTAAAGTGACTAACCATGAATCATTTTTCTAGTAGTTAATTTTATGGTGATGTGTTATGTGTGAAAAGGATAAAGTGAACAGAGCTGAAGTGAAGAAATTAATGAATAAAGAAATGTTGGCCGAGGCAAGGGTACGTTGAGGTTCGGTTTCCACAGTCAGTCAGTCATGACCGCAAGAGCAGAGCGTAACACCCTCCACAAACCAGACAAGAGCGAGCGTCCGGTTTGGGGAGGGTGTGATATAGTACAAGTGAAATACAAGTGAAACATTGAACAGTTAATATTGGAAACCTCTTTTGCCTTTGCAATAAAAATACGTTAATGTGTTAATGTGAAAATAATAACAGTCTAAGAAATTAAAAGTTCTTAACAGTTGCACATTGTTTTTGTGGAAAATAAGCATGTGCCCTGCTGGGCTCGAACCCACAATCCACTGTGTGAGAGACTGCAGTTCTAACCACTAGGCCACTGTAGGTTCTTGGAAAGCATAAAGCCATTAGCTATATTAACATTAAAAAACATTAGTATGAAGCGTTTTTATTGGACGATAAGCTTGATGAGCAGGTATATGGACCATACCCTCATATAATAATTCTCCCCATTGGATAACATCGCAACGGAGGCAGGCAGTTTGGCAGGAAAAATGGGAAGAAGAATAAGAAGAAGAAGGAGAAAAACGGCAAAATAACCCAAGTTTGGGGCTTTATTGTGTGGATGTGTGAAGTTGTATCTGAATGCTATGTGGTTACATGAGGTCAGAACATACAGAAGTTAATGCTTTTAAGGGTTGAGAGTCTATGGTCATTGTGGTTACTTTTGTAGGAAACCCTGAAAAGTGCCAAACTCTGTGCTGTATAGGTATGATGCATGCCCCACCAAGCCTTAACTTGGCGGATGGCATACCTGCCATCCCAATTAAAATTTGGTCGTTGCATGTCATCAAATGTAATAACTGTCTAGTTAATGTGGGTGTGCAACAATTCAACTATTAAACAGTGTTACACCATTGTGTATTTTATTGACTGAAACTATTTATTGACTGTTGTTGCTGGGCTGCTGGATGGCTCATTTGTTCAAGGCACCGTGCATGGTGCATGGATGTATGAGCCTCACAACCTCAGATCGAATACCAGTGCCGACTGTAGCCGGTAGCTCCATAGGGTGACACGCAATTGGTGACTGCATCGCCCAGGGAATGGGAGGGTCCAGTGAGATAGGGTTACTCGTTCATCACTATCTAGCGACCCCTCTTGTCGAACAGACGGCCGTAGATTGCAGTCAAAGCCGCATATGAAAAGCCCTTCCTCCAATTCCGTTCTATGCAAGCATAGCTGTAGGCTGCAACGTGTAAAGAAGCAACTGGCGACACCATGTGTTTCGGAGGAGAACCGTGGATGTGTAGAATCCCCAATCAGGAGTGGGGTTCGCATCATGAATGCGGCTGATCTAATTAGCTGGAGGGCCAATGAAACAGAGTTAACTCTATTTGGTGCAGCTAGAAACGACTGTAAAATCGTTTGTGTTTAAGGAAATTATGCGTTGGGGACAATTTTGCGGTCCCTACTCACCAGTGGGACGTGTACCCCTCGTCTCCACCTACATCTGTGCCCATGGTCCATTTGCTGGTCATTTAACTGATCTTGCTTGTGGCTAGATCAGGGGTGTCAAGATCCGGTCCTGGAGGGCCGCAGTGTCTGCTGGTTTTTGGTGCGTTTAAGCACAAGTGATTAATTTAAGTCACTAATTGGCTAAGAAGTCCACACACCTTGTTCTCAATGCTTTAACTGGGTGCTGATTGAAAGGAAACCACAAATACCTGTAGACACTGCGGCCCTCCAGGACTGGAGTTTGACACCCCTGGGCTAGATGGTTCCTTTTTTGGTCATTATTATTCCCGCACTACTTGTGGGCCAAATTTAAATAAAACCCTGCTAAAATGACAGGTAAGCTTCAAAATAGGATTACTGAATCAATCCTGGCTCAACTTCAAAAATAGGTGTGAGTAAACCCAGTGTTTTACTCTTATTTGTGCATTCGGAGACACCAAGACACCAAGAACTTGACGCCAAGAACCCTTTGCGACTACTGACAACTTAGATGCGGCAAAACAAGCTATCGGAATTTAAACTGATTCAAGGTCTCACACACTCACTGGCTGTAAGTGGCTGATTTGGCATTGTCTACGATTAGTTCACGTGTGCCGTTCACAAATAACTGTCTATTTCCTAGTCATGTTGTGTACACATTCATTTGAGGTGTATGTCAACACTGAAATGTAAGGGTAGTTTTGTTTCAGGGAGTCACTGGATTAAATGATTGTCAGTTATGTTGTGTTATGATTAGGTCTCTTCTATCTGAAATGGTGAGTCTCAAGCATGCGCTGATCCAAATTTTAATGTTGTATGAATGCGTATTTCTTTGAATGTGTACAAACCACTTTCCATCTACTCATTAAAACAGATCATTTTCTATTTTTATGGGGACCTTCATGCTAATTTATCATGCAGAACAGGAAATGATATCTTGTGGCGTAATCAAGGCCTGCGTGGCACTGTCATTACCTGATTACCTTAAGGCTGCTCAGTCTCAGATTGCTGCCTCATTAGCAATTTCCCTTTTTCGCAGCACTAAACAAGTTTTGGAAATCACCTCAACTGGTAGTGCCTGTATCGCTTCGCAAAATCCAGAAATGCCTGGAAGCAGCTGAGCTGTTATGCTTTGTTTCATGTTGAAAATACGGTTCAGAGTGTGTGATCGTCACTTGCGGATGAGTACATGGCTATTTACAAATATTGGCTCATTACAGCATTGGGGCACCAGGGAATTGACGTCTTCGTCCAAATGTTGGCACTTGAATGTTCTTCAGAAAATAAGAAAAGCACGCACTCATACAGTGCCCACCAGAATGTTTGGGACAAATACATTTGCTATTGATTTAGCTCTGTACGCAACAATTTTAGATTTGTAGTCAAACTATTTACATGTGGTTAAAGTGCAGATTCTCAGCTTTTATTAAAGGGAATTTTACACATTGTGTTTTCACCATGTAGAAATTACAGCACTTCTTATACATTACCCCCCCCCCCCCCCACCATCAGAGTACTGTAATGCTTGGGACAAATGGCTTCTGAGGTGTTTTGAACACAACTGACTAATCACAGAGGTGTGATTAGTCAAGTGTGTTCAATTGCTTCCAGTAGTGCAGGTATAAGAGAGCTTTAAGTATCTAGTCTTGATTCTATGCTTTTGGCATTTGTCAACATGAAGACCAGAGTTGTGCCATTGAAAGCCAAGGAAGCCATTATGAGACTGAGGAATAATAAAACATAAAAAATATAGGCCAAACCTTGGGCTTACCAAAACCAACTGTTTGGAACATCATTAAGAAGAAAGAGAGCACTGGTGAGCTCAGTAATCGCAAACGGCCTGGTAGGCCAAGGAATACCTCTACAGTTGATGACCGATGAATTCTCATCATAATGACGAAAACCCCCAAACACCTGTCCGACAGATCAGAAACGCTCTTCAGGAGGCAGGCGCGGATGTGTCACAAACACAGAAGACTTCGCGAACAGAACTACAGAGACTACACTGCAAGATGCAAACCACTAGTTAGCCGCAAAAACAGGAAGGCCAGATTACTGTTTGCTAAAAAGTATCCAATAGAGCCTACAGAGTTTTGGAAAAATATCTTGTGTACAGATGAGGCCAAGATTCACTTTTATCAAAGTGATGGCAAGAGCAAAGTACGGAGGCCCAAAGGAACTGTCCAAGATCTAAAGCATACCAACTCATCTGTGAAACGTGGAGGTAGTGTTATGGTTTGGGCATGTATGGGTGCCACAGGTACTGGCTCACTTGTCTTCATTGATGATGTAACTGCTGTAGCAGCAGCAGAATGAATTCTGAAATGTACAGAAACATTTTATCTGCTCAAGTTCAAGCAAATGCCTCTAAACTCATTGGATGACGCTTCGTCCTACAGCAATGATCCCAAACATACTGCTAAAGCAACAAAGGAGTTTCTCAAAGCCAAAAACTGGAGATTTATTGACTGGTGAAGTCAGTCACCCAATCTGAATCCAATTGAACATGCGTTTCATATGCATATTCTTAAAGAGAAAGCTTAAGGCAACTGAAGAGAAGAGAAAGGGAAGCCCCCGAAACAAGCAGGAGCTGAAGATGGCTGCAGTACAGGCCTGGCAGAGCATCACCAGAGAAGATACTCAGCACCTGGTCATGTCTATGGGTCACACATTCCAAGCAGTCATTGCATGCAACGGATATGCGACACAGTACTGAACATGACTACTTTAATTTACATAACATTAATAAAAGCTTAGAATCTGCACTTTTACCACAGGTGGATATATATGGATAAGACAGCTGCTACAGGAAAGCTCTCTGATTTGTAGGGTGGTATTTACTTCTGTGGGATTCCAGACACTGGTAGGATCTATGCAACAGCCAAGGCTACACATGGTAGCCCAACACCCTGTTGAAGGTCTTTACAGTTGTCTCTCAGATTTTTTATTTATTTATTTAGTTCTCATTTATGTACTTCTATCTGCAGCCAATGTTTTTATATTGTGCATCACAGTATGCCCCTAAGTCACTTTTATATGATTGCCATATTTTGAGTTGCTGTGTTTTATATACAGTGAATGCCAGGCTTCCGTCTGCTTCTCAGTGTTGCCTCTCATTAGCAAATTGCTCTGGCGAATCATTAGCTTCATCTCACATCATCGATTTTCTGCTTAGTCTTCTCTTTCTTCCACATTTCTGCTGTCATTTTCATCTCGTAGCTTTAGGCAACCTGGAATTTAATGTGGTGTGTAATCAGGAACCAAAATGGAGACATTTGCTTTTGCACATGGCTTGATTAACAGGGAAGGTATAGAGAGCGGCTTGACAACTAAATGTATTGGCCATAAACATTTTTGTTCATAAGTGCAGATAGTAAAGGGATTACTTAGAGTACTACAGCTCGGCAATTAGAAAAGTAATTTCCTTTTGAAAGTGAGGAGCTTTGAGACGAGGTTCAAATTTGAATTTTACCTCCATTATGCGTTAATTTTATCCTGGGAAATATTTTCCGAACCCCAACAACACAGGAAAAAGAAAACACTCGATAGTAAACCGATAAAAATGTAATCGGTCAAACATAATAATAACATCCATGACATAAATAAGCAATGCTCATACTCAGACAAATGTAATCATGAGAAATTCTGCAATCGAGCAGCAGCGACAGAATCAATTGGCACCCTCACAACATTGTAAAGGCCACAATCAGAGAACGAACACCTCCCTACACACTGTGTGCTGGTTGTATAAATCTGTAATCACCACCTCTGGCTCTGAAATGATGATGCCAGCTATCTTATGTCTGATACTCAGGAAACGAACACGGCAAACAAACAAGCCGTAGCTTTCGGAATGCACACGTTTGGTGTCATGCAACTTGAAAAAAGAAAAAGAAAAAAAACTTTAAATTTGTTCACCATCGCATTATTAACCCATCAAGCTGTTCATGATGACATTGCTACTGCTTTGAATAACAATTGGGCATGTTTGTTGGATTTGAGTTTAGAGGTGGTACAGTAATCTCATCTTTGTATGAATTTGTCTTCAACCATGCCATATTTGCTGAGACGGATACTACTTTGTGTCGATGAAGAAATGTAAAACAATAGGAGCATACTAATTCTGGAAAATATAACCAGAAGAACATCCGACAGGTTATATCTGGTTCTGGTTATATCCTGCAATACAGATGGAGCATAAGCTTTTTTTTTTTTTTCCCTTCAGAACAGCCGAAGCTTGTTCTGGACCAAGGTGCTTTCCTTGAAAGTCCACAAAAGCTCACCCGTCTGACTGCAGGCATCTCACCATCTTTTCCCGTCATTCTTCTCAGGGCGACTACGACCCGGTGAAGACCAAGGTGATCCATTTCCGAATGAACCCCACCAGCCTGGCCAAGCAGGAGCGGCAGGACGAGGCGGAGAAACTGCGGGAAGAGTGCCAGCTCCTCAGGGAGCGCATCCGCACGCTGCAGGCAGGGGGCGCTGTGGCCACCGAAGAAGGAACCTTCAACCTCCCACCCTCTCAGGAGGTCCTAGGTACTGTGCGGCGGGCACCTCTCTGACCCCCTACTAGAAAAGCATTGTGGGCACCAGGTGGGTGACTTTTCAGCTGTGTGCCCCCGTGGAGAGTACCAGGGTTGCCTTCTAGTTTAATGAGCTTAGAAGTAAATAATGTGCCATTGTTTCACGTTTCTTTATCGCTACGTTTAATTGATAAGCGGCGCTTACATTTAGGCGTAATGCGTTTTTACCCCTTCCTGTGGCTGTGTACTCGAGCATATTTGCCGTAGCTTGTAGCGCTGATTGTTGACGCGCGGGTTTTTATTTGTCAGGTGATTTCATGTGGCGGCTGCTGTTCAATAAGTGTCTTGCCTAATTGGAATCGTTAACTTCAACAGCTCTGGGACCAGATGGTCTATTAGGGCTATTCTGTCATATAGACTAAATAAAACCCTCTCTCTATTAAAAATTGCAGGAGAGCTTTATCCAATTAATCAAGCTCGAAAATGATTCTCAATTTTCAGTCCCAAGCCATGCAGTGAGGCCAAAATTGATCAAGCTATGGCATGAAAGTATGAATTCCTGGATCAAATAATTCCCAGTCAGTTTATTTAATGCCTCCATTGATCCCTGCATTTTTAAAAATTAATTTAATTGTTTAAATGTGACTTTCAGAGTCATAGAGAGAGAGAAATTGTAAGGCTCCTGCAAATTCAGTCTCAACTTTTAAGGGAACAACTTTGTCTCCCTACAGTAATGGATGTCTGCTCTAAGTGCTGTAAACTTGTATGCTGAATCTGTAGTATGCAAAGGGAGTTAATGTTCCAGTTGTGAGACCCAAATGTCTTTTATCTGAGCAGTGTGACCATAACATTCATTGATTCCATAAATCAGATAACATCAAATTTTATTTATGTACCTCTTTTTTACAAGTACGTCACAATATGCTTCACAGCATAAACCAGATTTAAACCCCCACAAAACAAAGGCAAAGGCAACAGTTGTGTCATGGAAAAGCAATCACCAGGTCGGAGAAATGATTCTTTGACAAATGTAGCGCTTTATTCCAACGGCCCTCAGGGAACTATGCCTTTGGCAAGGCAAGTTCATCGAACAGATATGACTATAGCAGTTATACAGTATGCCCATCCTAACGGGGAAGGTTCTTAGCAGTGGAAAATTACAGAATACTGACCTTCAAAAGAGGACAAACAAGACACGTTTTCTTTCTCTCATTAGTTCAAGAAGAAGAATTTCCTTGTCAAACACAGTCAATTAATCTGTTTAACACAATTTGTTGATCTGTTATTGTTTTTCAGCAGGCCAGAGGACCTTGACGTGTTAAAATTGTAGTTTGTATAGCAGTAATTTAGCCCTTATTGTGTCATTTGTAAGCCATTACAATAAGAACAGTCTTTAAACTCAATTTCATCTTCCACAATGGCAAGGGAAATATGCCATTGGTTCTACCTTAATGAAGGTAACTGAGAAGATGTGTCTTTCAACAAATTTGGCGTATCGGCCTTGTTTAAAAAAACAAAAACAAACAAAACAACTAAGATAAATAGTTATACAGCACAGAGGTTTAGTGGTGATCATGCCTCATAGTCTGTCGAACATTTTATGATTTAACAGCGCAATATAATTTATAGTTCTCCATATGCCAGCGTTAATAGCGTAAGTGCCTCCAGTGGTTGTCTCTGCGTTTTTTTTAAACCAGCTTGGAATCCATCCTCATATTTTACACACAGAAAAGCTAGCGCAAGCGGTAAGACGGAAAACTAAATATTTAATTGGAGTGGAGCAAGTAGCCGTTACACATTTCTTAAGGGGTAATTTATCATCTGCAGTTTGGGTAATATTTGCTGTGACAGGCCGGTGTCTCATTAACAGCAGCGGGCCGTGAATAAACAAACAAATGCTCGCGCTTGTAATTGGCAGTCTCTTTCTCTCCGTTTCATTTTTATTTCCCTTTAACAGTCAGGACTGTCAGGACCCGACTGGTGCGAAGGCCCGTGTTCCTCACAGTGCTCGTTTCAATACGGGGATTTAGTGGGTGACTTGACAGGGTTCCTCATTGTCTGGTAACCCAGGCGTCGTGCTTACAGATGCGGGCTTGTTTTGATGCTGCGTAGGCTGTGACATTGAAGATAATTATAGTGCGTGCATTCCCATTATGTATTCAGCTTATTGGGGCATTATTGAGACATTACGCGCTAATTAAAGTGGTGATCCTGAGCTTTTATGACTAATTGACTAGTTGCTTTGCTGTCAGTGCTGGATTAATTTGTGGTCATCTGCTTGCTCTGTTCTCATTCTTCTCTGCTTTTATCTTTGCTTTTCAGCAACTGCCGTCGAAGGCAGCGCAAATATTTGCAGCAGTTTTAATTAAGCACTTTAAAAGTGCTCCGAATCCTTGTGTATTTTTTCATTTTCTGATTTTATTTTTATTTTTTTTACCCCAGAAAGCAAGGTTATCCCTGTTGCATTTTGTCAATAATTGTGTCTCTCCAGGCAGCTGTACAAGCTGTCTTTCCACACAGCCCGTTATTATCTTGTATGCACTCATTGAAATAAGCTGGTGCCTTTTTCTGGACATGTGTACTTGAACAAAGAGGACTGAGTTCTATATCTCAAAGAAACCCATGGTGCTGTGGCATCAGCAGTGGGCCAGTTTAATAGTCCTGTTAATGACCAGCGAGGAATATTTCGACGGCGCTTATTCTTCCCTCCTATCAAACATGCCTTTGATTTCTCACTCCTTGACTCATGGAGAATCAAGAAAACGGGAATCAAGCCTCGACTTTCCTCGGTCATGCCGAGGCCAGCCCAAAACAGAATGGCGAACCGATTACGCGATGTTGCTTTTAATAATAACGGGGCATGTTTTTTGCTTTGCAGATGAATGGGAAAGAGATTCAGTTCATGTACTTGGTGTTTCTCCAGTTTCTGCTATGTGACCGTCCAGGCTTGGTCGGCGTTAATTGAAAGAGTTTAGAGCGCAATATTAAAGCACTGCACACAAGTAGAAAGTGCCTTCCTCAGATCTGTGGACAGGTGATTATATGAAAATACAGACTGAGGTTTCTGGGAGGTTTTTTTTTTTTTTTTTTTTTGCACAATAGCCTGTTGAAGATTTTAATGGGCACACCTTAAAGATAGACTTTCTCCTTGCCTTATTCTCGTTCTTTCTTTTAATCGACTCCACTATCGTTCCGGTTCCAATGTTATTCTGAACATTTTTAACCTTAAATTTTTAACATTTGAACATTTTGAGAAGATGTTTAACGTTACTGTTTGTGACATTAAGTCCTCTGTTTGCCACGAACACTTCACTTCAGTACACCACTTTGTAGCTGTGGAAAGGTGACCGGAAAGTTTGATTTCAGAATATGATATCCTCACATCCTTCTCTGTTTGTGTGTGTATTCGTATACAGTATATAGGCACACAGACACACACGCCAGTTGTTTCACTAGGAGCCGGTAAAGTTGAAGAAAGAATAGCATTTTTTTCTTTTGGTGAAGTTTTTTTTTTTTTTTTTTAACCATGTAATGGTTAAGGGTGACTTGTCTTGACAGTATAGTCTCTGCACAATGTGACAGATGCATCACAATGGCACTTTCATCAAAAACCAGTTGAGGGATCAAGGGAACATTTCTGACAGAAATTGACGATTCTATTCTTGTGAGATTTCTTCTGAATTCTGCTTCTGCTGATGGAGTTTGAATTGGCGTAAAATGTCGCGTTGACCATATTTGTTATATAATGCAGTTACAGGAAGTGTTTTGATGTGCTCTTCATCAAACTTACCATTGAGAAAGATGGCTGTCAAAATGTTTGCGTCCCACCTTCTTTATTCCTTTGGGTTTTGGCAAGCTCTATTTTGGAGAAAATTCTAAGTTGTTCTGTTCTTTTTGTCTGTGGAAAAACTTTGCAGGTTTTTCAGCCACTGCATGATTTCATTTGACAGGAAAGGGCGTACAATTTATTTTAAAGTAATGAAAAATGTTAAATGTTCATTGAAAGCTTCAAAAAAAAGCTTGATATTTCCTCTAACATTCAGGGATGGTGACGTTATCTTGAAGGAGACTTCTGGTGAATAACTGAAATACTTTCTATTGTGTATCATAGAAACTTGTCGGAGCGATAATTGTAATGTAGTCTAGGCGGAAAAACGCAGTGCTAACCCCTGGATCTCCGCCTCGGAGAAGGAGAGCGCTTTAATAGCCTGAAGTGTTGAACAATGGAATTTTCCCCATGGAATAGTAGCACATGATATAGGATCAGGGGATAATTAAAAAGAGTATTGTGCCATCAGCCTCTACAGAGGAAAAAAAGATGTTGTACTGAGAAGCATCATTTTCATGATTTTCCATAAATGAATTGACTTAGAAAGAAGGCATCGGTTGTTAACATCATTTCTTGTCATGTCTTTGGGGTGATGTTTGGTTCGAAAGTTCCAGTTCCCCCAGAATGCATGTGCAGGTATGTGATAGATTCAATAAAGTAATAGACTCAATTATACATGTGACCAGTTCTATTTTAAGCAGAAAATATCTGCATTGGACTCAAATTTGTGATTTTTTGAGGCATGTTGTTCGTTTACTTGGATTGGATTTGGAGTAGAATTGTCATTCTCTTCTGCTATTCTCTTAAAAAGATATTTTCTCTGTTTGTATGTGACTTGGTGAAACTGAGAGGAAGTGATGTCATGTTCTGGCCTGATGGCCACAGTGGAGTTCAGTTGGGGCCTCAAAGTATGGGTGTCCCTGAGGACTCAGCCCTGTACTTCATCAGAGCTAAATTTGTTTCTGATTGAAGGATTATTAATAGATGTGCATTCCTCAATTTGTGTGGGATCAGCAACTGCACAGTCTTTATCAGTTTCTATTACAGTAGTGTCACCTAACAAAGCTGAAGCATCGCCCTTTGTCCGTGCACTTTACTCCTGAGAACCTCTTAGGTTGGAGGACTTCACCTGCATTATTGCAACGTGTCATGTGAACAAATCGAGGATCAGGATATTACATTTTCAGAGGGCTCCGATGACAGGGGGAAAGTTAATGAGGGAAATCTGACCTGGCGGTAGTGCTGCCCTCACATAACAGTGTGCACAGTATACAAGAGTGCATTCAGAAACACGCTGCCCTTAACCTTGGCGGTCATTGTCCAGAGAAGGAGAGGCTGTTACATGGTGTGTGTGTGTGTGTGTGTGTGTGTGTGTGTGTGTGTGTGTTGTATGTTGTGTGGTGTGTGTGTGTGTGTGTTGTGTGGTGTGTGTGTGTGTGTGTGTGTGGTGTGTGTGTGTTTTGCTTGCATGTGCAACTTCAACTTTTGAAAATGCGAGTATAAAATATAATTTAGGAGCACTGGTGCGAGTGGACACTTTCCCCATAAATTGTGAAAATGGTTGTTGATATGCAATTTTATGGGAGAAAACATATTACAGTAAATACAACCAATTGTGAAGTATATCTACTAACCTGGCTAGGAAATGAAGCTCGCTCACTCGCCAGAGACGAGTAGTTTATATTTTGTCATCAGGTGAGTGACATTTCTTGGTGAACTTCAGGGAGTCTGTTCTGTAAAATGCCACATGATTGAAGATCATTATCTGATGATCAGTCTACCGTAAAAATAGGCGGGGGGTTGACTTAAAGGGGCGGTTAACCCAAAAATGAATTTAATTATATTATATATAATTATATATATATATACTATTATATACCTGGAGTGCTATCTATCCAGATGGTTTCACGACTTTTCGTTTTCAAAGCGCCGAAAATTGACAATCAACAGCAACATCTCTTTCCAGAAATAACGACACGGTTGCTCATGAGCATCCACAGACCTTTTGCACCTATATATATTTTTTTTAAAGAACTACTTTCAACTGTATATATATGCCAACTGTATGTCCACGCAGTCTTGACCAAAGCACGCCAGTATTCTGTGGCACACTGTGTTGACACTAAGCCCCAGAATACTGGCATACCTTGGTTGGAATGACAAAATTACAAAAATAGCCGGAGCAAAGAGATTGTTTGTATTGAAGATTAACCCTAAAAATTCACTGGACGATGAGAGCGAATGGGAGAAAATGTAATGAATGTGAAAAATATAAAACATTAAATAAATACTTTAATAACTCATTTTAGTTTGTGGTCCTAGATTTTGTTCCTTGCTCCTAGATTTCTCAGTTTAGGAACAGGTGCTCCTTGGAAAAATGCTTACTGTGTAGTCTGTGTGTGTGTGTGTGTGAGACAGCTGGATATTTACAGAAGCAATTCAGGTTAAGACCATTGCTCGAGATTACAGTGCTCCATCTGGGAATCAAACCTACAACCTTGGAGCTGCAAGCACAGTTCCCCAACCAAGCATTATTGGTCAAATTCCACTGTATTTTTATTTTATTTTTTTTCATATGTTTTTTAGAAGCATGCTACCTAACCTCGTATCTTATTATTCCATAAACATCTGGTATCATTCAGTACTGTTTGCTCACAGCATTATTTCTTTGTTATTCCAGATTTTAATTATTTCACGCGTAATCCCGGGACATTTATAAATATGATTCTAGGATTCTTCCACAGTCTGTGCTTTGTGGTTGTGTAGAGGGCAATCATGATAAATAATGTAGTAAATGAACTACCTGCAGCCATTGTTTTACGGACTTAATTATTCATTTGCTTTTCCCTTACGGAGCTGGCGTTGAGAGGCCGCTAGTGTGTGCACCTTTTGAAAGCAAAGTGGCTTATTAATATTTTCAGGAAGCTACATCTGAGTTTTAATGAGCAGAACTGTCAGGTTGAACTTTTCACGCCAGTCAAAGGGAACCCCCCCCTGAGCATAACAGGATGCATATGCGTTTGCTCAGATGGATATATCCAGGATTACGTGGTATTAGAGGATCATTTGTGAAGCACGATGAAAACAATAGCTTTTGTTTATGTAGACTCATGGTAGGTCATGGCACACAAACATATCATTAGTTAATCAGAAGGACTCAACTTGTGGAAGTGTTTTACTGTAAAATAAATCCGAATTCTCTAAAACAGACATATCAATATACATCTCTCCATATTTTAATTATAAAACAAATCCTGCTAATTGCCATGCTTTAATGATTACTGCCGCAACTTAATTGCACTGAAGGTTTAGCGCATGGTAGCTATATCAGGTAACAATCCATTCAAATGGGATTTAAGCTATATAATTTGTGACTATAAAGGAACCCTATTCTGTGAAAACCTGTAAAAAGATGGGACATGACATCCTCATAACGTCTCTGCTGTATACTCACAGATTACCCAATTTAACTGCTCATTTGAATGGAATGTGGAAAGCTTTTTGATTGGTCCGTGCGTGGTTAAGCTCTGTGGTCTATGGCGCAAACGCTACCTTGATGCACTGTGTACCGCTTGTGTGTTAGTGTCCTTTAAATACCGAAGGACTCTTTATGATCTGCGCCGGTGCTAGTGTTACCTTTTCCTGAGTACATCTGTGTCCTCATAGAGCCCTCGCGCTGAAACCAATTAATCCTTGAAAAGATGGACATACTTCTGCTCCTACTTGAAATACAGTCGACATAAAAAAAAATATGTAAAAGGCTATACATTTTTATGAAATGTTTGTATCATTCTTTTTTTGTTTTTTTATTTCATTCTTTGTAGGCTCCTCTGACATTTCCAGGGTACACTATTTATGTGTGTGTATATATTTTTTTGGAAAATCATTGGGGCTAGCCTGGCATATCAAGCCATATTCTCCTACGAGCCAGCAATTCATTTTTGTCCCCTGTAGGGCACACGAGTCCCTGGTCTTAATCTCAAGAACCATATATTCTACTATGCTGAAACTTACAATACGAGAGACAATAAATAATATTTACGAAAGTATTTTCACTGCGACATGCTTTTGTCATCCTAGAAACTTTGATGTCAAACAAACTTTTTTCTGCCAGGTCTCAGGAGGATATGGATACGGATGCACTTAAAAGTCTTGGGAAGCAATTTTTACATACATTTTTACATTGCACGCCACATTCATTTAGCAAATGCTTTTTCTTGACTTACAGTATGAGGACATAAGTGCATTCATATGACGTATGAATAATGGTGGTAGCCCTGGCTAACAACATGCCCAGACCAGTGAGTGTATATGCAGCATCACTGAAGTATTAATGTAAGTTATTCTATGCTAACCAAGAACCAAAATACAAGTCCTCAATATATATACAGTAGGTTACATACAAAACAAGCCATAAAAACTAAAAGGTAAGATATGAAACCATAAAATAATGTGTAATGGAAAACGTTTTTTAATCAAGCTTGGTGGCAATTGTTGCTTTTATTGGAATTAGTATAAATTTATGCCACATTTAAAAGGTTATTAACCCATCATTAACCCAAAGTTTCAGTGTAAAGGAATTTAGCCCAAAAGCCCATCTCTAATTGATAATTTATCAACTTACCATCTCTAATGGATTATAATTGTAATCTCGCTCAAAAGATTCACATCCCTTAAAGTTAAAAGGGATGTCTAAATTGAGGTCGTACAGAGAAACCTACTTGGCTAATGGGGGAAAAATTGAATCAAAATTTCAAAGCCATGCATAGCAATTTCACAGATTCTTGTCCCACGGTTTTGAAACCTATTTGCAGTATAAGACTGATATTCAGGGTAATGTATCTCTCTTGATGTTTTTCAATTTTCATTCTTTTTCAGAAGAAGTCTCAAATCTTCTAATAATAGTTTTCGAATCACTGTAAGCCATTAAGTTACACTTGTCTTTTATGATCCTTTGTGTATTCTCACCATGCGTATGAATACGTGTAGAAATTAATGTCTGATAGAGCTAAGAGAAAAGGGTAAACATGATAAGTGTGGATTAAAATCCTTTGCTGCTGTCTGTACAGAAGGAGCTGTGTATCTGGAAGTGTACTGAGATTGACGTCTAGATATCCTTAGATACTGTTCATATGCCCAACATAGAAAATAGCTTGCACGAGATTAGATATTGAAATGCTGTAGCTTAAACTCAAAGATATGCCATTCAGGGGATTACCTGGGTTTTTCTCCTTTTTATTTGACATGCTTACAATATAAGAGAACAAAAGCACATTCATATGACTTGTATGAATAATGGTGGTAGCCCAGGCTAACACCATGCCCAGACCATTGCGTGTATGTGCAACATCATTAAAGTACTAATGTAAGTTATTCTATGCTAACCAAGAACCAAAATACAAGTTTTCAATACTTATGCAGTAGATTACATACAATGTGTAATGGAAAAAATGCTTTTTAATCAAGCTTGGTGGCAATTAATGCTCAAAAATACTTATTTTAGCTTTGTTCTTATTGTAATTAATATAGAAAAATGTTTATGCCATGTTTAAAAGGTTATTAACCCAACATTCCTAAGAGCAAAGAGTACCTGGGGTTTTCCCCTTTTTATTTTACGTGCTTTCAAATCCACAAGGCGCTGTCCCAAGCAGTTTTGTCTCATTCTTCTTTTCGTAAGATTTGTATTTTTACTGTGGAATTTGACTTAGTGAGGGAGTTAGGTTTATTTCCTCTTTGAGAGTACATGTCAAATGTATGAAACTGAACTCTTAAATGAGGCTTTTTATTGAAATATCCTTGCCATTGTTTTGTTTTTTTTGTTCTAGTTTTGTAATTGGCAAAACTGGTATGTTTAATCTGCTGTTCGGACATTAATGCAATCATTTATTTTTATTTTTTTGTTCCATTTGTAGGTGTTTTAATAAATTATTGTGACAATATTTGAAACGTTTTCTAGAATGAATAGTATGCGGCGTTCAGGTGGTTAAAAATTAATATTCAACGACGTTTTGTGGAAGCAAGAGCAAGCTATGAAAGTGAACACGTGTTCAGCATATCCATGGCTGCGAATAAAGTCTGATGAAATGAAAGGTTTCGGTATTTTTACTATAATCATAGTGCACATAATGATAGAGAGAATGCAAGTGAGGAGGAATAAAAGAAAATTGCAGACAGGAGCTCGGGTTAATTTCATTGTCACGTAATTATTGATTCTTTACAAGCGGCTTTAGAAAACACACTGTGATCAGCATGTTAATGGCAACAGTGAGGAGTCTGCATTAATTTCCTTGCGGTTTAGTTTCACTTTTGAAACATTTGCGTGTTCTTTAGTTTATTAACATCATCTTCAACACAGTGTTCCCTGGTAAGTGTAATGGAAATGCTGTAATTGTCGGTGTCTTCAGTTATTTTGACCAAGCATACCCAGGCTTGAACATGAGAGTGATATAATAGTAGTATGTCTGTAGTCCTGGTTTTGAAATCCAAAGAAATTACACACTGTTGCTTATCGATGACATTGATTTCTTGGTAGTGTTATACACACAAATGGTTCTCAATTGCATATAATTTGAGGTTTGTCATGTCACCTCATGAATAAACCGTGCAATTTCAGTCACCCTTGGTCCTCCACAGTAATAATAGATCAAGACAATACCATTGTGCCACGGATCCACTATGTGAACTTGAGAGAATCTGGTGGGGAGCATACAATACAAAAAAATGCACGCTTATCGTGTTCCAATCAAAGACGGTACCTTCTGATGAACTTCACTTTGGAAAGAAAACCATTCAAAAGAATATATTTCCATAGCTTGCTATCGAATGTCTTCCGGACTACAAATTAAAACGGCTTACAGAAAATTGTCATGATACTCCTTGTGTCAAGTTATTTATTTTGAGATGAAATGGATACTGCATGCATGGATACTGCACGCATGAGCAACTGCACGCATGGACAACTGCACGCATGGATACTGCACGCATGGATACTGCATGCATGGACAACTCACAGCAAAATGATTGTATTAGGTCACAAATCATGTGGTTGTCTTCAATTCAGAATGAAGTCAATGGCCTAGCCTGGGTTTGACTGTGATCACACTTTATTTTTGTGTGTAATTACTTTCAAAGCACTCCTTCGGGGCATTTTTTTTCTTTTCAGTTGAAGCATTAAACCACTCTTCCGCGTTAGGAGCAGAATTACCTTATTGTACGAATGCAGAGTTGTATAACGGCCAATTATGTTGCCAAGTGTTTTTTATTTGCTCAGTGTTTTCTGTATTTGAGACTAGGAGTCACATTGCACATTAACATTGGTAAAAGGAATGTTATGTTTGCAGTCCAATGTACAACAAACAGTTGTACAGAAATTAATTTGTGTTCAATTACTAAACATTAAAGTCTTAAATGGTAATTGTTTGATGTCTGCTAATAAATTATCCAACATAAATATACAATGTACAGGGTTCTTCCTGTAATTTTTGAACAGAGCAGACACATGGGCAAGGGGTGGTGGTAATGGAGAGGGGACAGTGGAACTTTGCATTTTCATACCAGATTAACAGTCATTTCAATTCAATTCAATTGTATTTGTATAGCGCTTTTTACAGAGAACTGTCACACAGACACTGCACAGAGAAACAGAAGGAAAACTGAGCAAAAAACCAGGCCTCACACCGCAACCAGCAAAACGAGGTAAAAAACTCCCCAATGGGAAGAAATCTCAGAAGGAACCTGGCTAGAGAGGGGGGTGCCCATCCTTAGCTGGCCGGCCCGGTTTAAACTACGGGTGGAAAGGATGGTAAGGCTGTAATGAGGGATCTAATAAAACTAGCTGGCAAGTAGAAATTCCAAAGAAAAGGATGTAAAATGTTCAATTCAAAGGGGACGGCGTGGTGCATCTGCGTCAGGGCGGGGGCATAAACCAGGGGAGGGGCAGGACTGGAGCCGTTCTGGAGCATTAAGAAACACACACACAAAAAAAAGTATTAAGGCCCATTCACACCAAGAACGATAACTATAAGGATAATTATGTGAGCATCCACACTGACGAACGATAACAGTTCTCTGTGATGTCATCTGCCATTTTGATTGGCTGTCAGTGTTTCTATCGTTCATCAAAAAGTGATCCCAACAATATCGTATGTCACTGTCGTTGTCGTTATGGTTGTGGTGTGGACTCCGCCATCCACTTGAGTTGGAACGATTTTTTGAATGATATATAAATTTTATAGTTATCATTATAGTTATCATTCTTGGTGCGGACGGGCCTTTACGCCTAGTCTAGACCGCAGCCGTCACGTCAGCGTTAATGCGTCCCTGAAGCGACTGTCTACACAGCTTCCATATTGCCTGCGCATTTGCATACCCACAGATCCTTGCGTTCAGGTTGCTGCTTTCAGCAAACTTGGTGCAAAAGAGGTGTGTTTTCACCGCTGGACGATGAACCACAATAAACAATGTTTCCCCCAGATAATCATATAGGCTCTGATAAAGATATACAATAATAATAATTTTATTTGTATACCACTTTTAAAAACTGATTACGCAATACAGAATCAACAAATAAACCGGGAGACAACATGCTATCGGAAATAATGAAAACAAAGAACAAGGTCAGATAATAAACTAATATAAAAGTTTAATGATTACAATGATAGAATGACATCAACCCGATGTTTGACATGTATTAAGTGCCTTTTTATTTGGCATCAGCCTCGCGTTTTACGCGCGTATTGTCGAAAATATAGACTTTAAGCGTAAATAAACGCTTCAGGTCGCTTTACGTTCGTGAAACAGAGCTGAGACGCGAGCCTGATGCGAGCCTGCACAGAGCCGGTGCAGACAGCTGCAGAGATTAAAATGGGAGCGCTTCTGTTCCAAGAGACGGACGTCTACAAAACGCGTCTGGTCTAGACTAGGCTTTAGGGTTAAGATCCAGAAATCATGACATTTAGGCCAGTGATCAAAGTAATCCTAAATTTAAAAAACAAAAATAAATATATATTGAAAATAAACTCCAAAATATATATATATTAAAGGTGAAAGATTAATTTCTCACTTCAAGGTTTATGACTTAATTTATAAACTTTTTAAAACAAGTTGAACTAAAATTATGAAATGAAAATTCCAAACTGGGCTTAATGGTAGTGTAACGGTGCACATGTAAAAAATCTTGGTCCGGTTACTTACTTCAGTTTTGACTTCACGGTTTGGTACATTTTCACTACAGCATAAAAAATATACAGTGGAGGAAATAATTATTTGATCCCTTGCTGATTTTGTAAGTTTGCCCACTGTCAAAGAAATGAACGGTCTATAATTTTAATGGTAGGTTTATTTTAACAGGTTAATTCTGTGAGAGACAGAATATCAAAAATAAAATCCAGAAAATCACATTATATAAAAGATATAAATTGATTTGCATTTGATTGTGTGAAATAAGTATTTGATCCCCTAGCAAAACATGACTTAGTACTTGGTGGAGAAACCCTTGTTGGCAAGCACAGAGGTCAGACACTTCTTGTAGTTGGTCACCAGGTTTGCGCACATCTCAGGAGGGATTTTGGTCCACTCCTCTTTGCAGATCCTCTCCAAATCCTTAAGGTTTCGAGGCTGTCGCTTGGCAACTCGAAGCTTCAGCTCCCTCCTCAGATTTTCTATGGGATTAAGGTCCGGAGACTGGCTAGGCCACTCCATGACCTTAATGTGCTTCTTCTTGAGCCACTCCTTTGTTGCCTTGGCCGTATGTTTTTGGTCATTGTCGTGCTGGAAGACCCATCCACGACCCATTTTCAGTGTCCTGGCTGAGGGAAGGAGGTTGTCGCCCAAGATTTCACGGTACATGGCCCCGTCCATCCTCCCCTCGATGTGGTGAAGTCGTCCTGTCCCCTTAGCAGAGAAACACCCCCAAAGCATAATGTTTCCACCTCCATGCTTGATGGTGGGGATAGTGTTCTTGGGGTCATGGTCAGCATTTCTCTTCCTCCAAACACGGCGAGTCGAGTTGATGCCAAAGAACTCGATTTTGGTCTCATCTGACCACATCACCTTCTCCCAAGCCTTCTCTGAATCATTCAGGTGTTCATTGGCAAACTTCAGACGGACCTGTACATGTGCCTTCTTGAGCAGGGGGACCTTGCGGGCGCTGCAGGATTTTAATCCATTACGGCGTAGTGTGTTACCAATGGTTTTCTTGGTGACTGTGGTCCCAGCTGCCTTGAGATCATTAACAAGCTCCTCCCGTGTAGTTCTGGGCTGATCCCTCACCTTTCTCATGATCATCGATACCCCACGAGGCGAGATCTTGCGTGGAGCCCCAGACCGAGGGCGATTGATGGTCATTTTGTGTTTCTTCCATTTTCGAATAATCGCACCAACAGTTGTCTCCTTCTCACCAAGCTGCTTGCCGATGGTCTTGTAGCCCATTCCAGCCTTGTGCTGGTCTACAATCTTGTCCCTGACGTCCTTAGACAGCTCTTTGGTCTTGCCCATGGTGGAGAGGTTGGAATCTGATTGATTGATTCTGTGGACAGGTGTCTTTTATACAGGTAACGAGTTCAGACAGGTGTCTTTTATACAGGTAACAAGTTGAGATTAGGAGTACTTTCTTAAAGCGAGAGGACTATTCTAACCGGTCTGTGGGAGCCAGAATTATTGCTGGTTGGTAGGGGATCAAATACTTATTTCACTCAATCAAATGCAAATCAATTTATATCTTTTATATAATGTGATTTTCTGGATTTTTTTTGTTGATATTCTGTCTCTCACAGAATAAACCTGTTAAAATAAACCTACCATTAAAATTATAGACCGTTCATTTCTTTGTCAGTGGGCAAACTTACAAAATCGGCAGCGGATCAAATAATTATTTCCTCCACTGTATATATATATTATTTTTTTTGTTCCACACAGCCATTAAAGCAAGACTGTAATTGTTTGGTTCGCAGTGAGTGCCAAACCAAAAGTCCTGTACTGAATGAATAGAGGAATTTTTTCAAACATACAGGTGGCTATTTTTTTATTTTATTTTATTTTTTTATTTTTTATTTATTTTTTTTACACAGAGTGGTGCACCGCCTGTATTACATTATTTGGGGAGAACCTTGATGTTGTTTTGCATAGAGAAACCTGGTTTGGTAACTTCAAATATATATTTACCCTCAATTTACTTATTTTATTGGTGTAATGACGAATTAATTTTGTCTGGCTCCGTCTTGGTGGGAAAGAAGAAGAGACAGCGAGCGATTAAATATTTGAGTTTGCCTTTTGTTTCGCAAAATACTGTGAAAACTGCAATATTAAAAGATGGCAGCATTCTCACGTGGATTCTCACTGAAAAAGTCTCCCCATTCAGCTTATTGGAAACATCATTTAGTTTCTCTACATTCTCTCTATTTGCCTGATTTGCAATTCATTTTTCTTCTTTATCTCTTAAGAATTTGTAGGAAATGATACTGTGAATAATTTATCAATTTCAATAGAAGTCAGGAGCATTTTGTCAGCTTTTTCTCTCCCAATGAAGTCATTAAATTAGTGTAATTATTCGTAATTGATTTCAGTCTAATTAAACTAATTTCTCATTCCTTTATCCTTGAAACCATTTTATTCTACCATCTGGCTTCAAATTGTGAAATCAGGGACTCATCCATCTTGTGTGAGCTGTGCATCTTTGCTTTATACATTCTACTTGACACAAGTACCTGCAAGCTATACGTTATGCTTGATGGTACAAGTAGTGCAAGCTGCATGTCATGAGCCAGCAGCTATGAAATCCTCCATGTTTAGGCTTACTGACTGGAGTTATTAATTGAGGAAATCACTGACTTGGTATCCTTATTGAATATGATTATTCTTAAAATTTCTATTTATTGATAAAGATATTTTAACCTATTTAGTCTATTAGTCTGGAAATTGTTATTATTGATCTGCTTTTTTACCAACGCTTTCCAGACACACAATTAATGCTAAATAAAAGGGCAACTTGTATGGCCAGTCCATTATTTTAAGATTTTTATTTGAATCTATCATAAATATAAGGCTTTTTAAGATAGGGTTGTGACTACTAGTTTTATGACAGAAACCGGAATTTATCCCACACCTTCTTGTTTGTTGAATTTGTAAGCCTGTATAACTTGGGAGACTTTAAGCTTTCTTAGGAACATTAACAGAGCTTGGCCCTTTTTGTGTAACCTGTTGGGTAGAAAATGGGCAATAATTAGAAAACCGGCCTCTTCACTACTGCTCAGTGACAGCAAACAGTCTCTTTTACTGGGGAAGTCATTTAGAGAAAAACCTTCATTATTGCGAAATGGGGAATCAAAGAGCTTTCCCTATTCATCTTTCACCTCGAGCAGTGCCTGACAATACCTATTGTTTTATTTATCCGCACTTTCTCCTTTTCAGCTAATTGCATCTGGTTGCAGTTGTTTTTCCTGTTAATCCTTCATAATAAGCTTCCTCTAAAGTAATATTAAAAGTGAAAAACAGAGAGGTTAATTGACAAGTCTGTCTGTGCGCCCTTGATGGTGTACGTCATATTAACCTTGTCAACCATGTCCATTTTGGATATGTGATGTTTGACTGGAAGGCAGGTTCTGTGTGGATTTATGAGATTGTTATCTCTGGTGCTGTCTTGTCTTCGCTTGAGTAAAATTTGTGTCATGTAAGAACTCTTGGATTCCTTTTGATTAAAAAGAAAAATTATATTTACTCGCTTTGAATGTCAGAATGCTTTGTAGAACACAGCAGATTAGAGGATAAAATAAATCCATTATTAGATTCTTCTGCTCATCAAGCAGGGAAAAATGAGCATACATTATGTGTTGCACTTTTTCTGTCCTCAAATGATGACAGCATTTCTAAGATAATGTTCTCCAGACTGAATGATCTACATAATGGCGTTAAAGAATAAGACTAAGTTTAAAGCTCTGAGATTAAACACTATAAAACGTATATGCTCTCATGCATTTTAAAGGGGCTATATGTAAGGTTTTCACGTAGCGTAACTTAAAAAATTTGACCTTCCCTGACTTCCTCCGTTATGTATAAGAGCCTATCGGTTGATTTTTATGTAAAGAATTTGGGTTGAATTTCCTGGGAAAATCATTTTGTCAATGAAGGATGTGGCGTCTGGTGAAGGAAGTGCATTCCCGAGTGCCTTCCCTCTCTCTGGCTGGCTCCAGAGCACCACAAGGGCTAGCCAACTGAAGTTGTGTAACACAACACTAGCTAGTCAGTAGACCAGTCAACCAGCTAACGACCAGTAGGGCGGTTTTCCCTTAATCAAAGCATATTTCTGGCATCAATACAACATTTTAAATTTATAGTGCGGCTGCAGTACAAAAAAAGTATTACTGGACCATCATATTAGGCCAACAGTAGTGGTGTAACGGACCGCAGTCGATTCCCCCCCTCCCACGGTTCGGCATGCATGTGAACCACGTATTAATTGCAACATTTTTAACCATCATAGTGTGAAATACAGTTTTACTGCCACTGTTACTTTTTAAAGTAATAATTCCCTAAATCTCGATGCAGAGTTGCAGTGATTTGATTATTTTAAACAAGCAGTTGTGTGTTCACATGAACGGGGCATATTGAAAAAGCGAAGAAGAAAAAAGAAAAAAAGCGCAGTGACAGTCATGGCTAGCGGAGGTGCGGAAGAACTTGAGGCCTCCCGCATCATTTAAGTCGTATGTATGGGAGCATTTTGGCTTCCCTGTAACATATAATGATGACGGAAGAAGGGTGGTGGACAAAACAGTTATGGTACGTAGGCATTGTGCCACGAGAAAGCCAGTTACTGCCAGTTACTCCATTAAAAAAAATCTACATTCAAGCCATATTTTTTGTTCTTGATTCTAGAATCCTGTGTAGATATTGAAATGCACATTGAAATGCGTTCTAAATAAATGTTGCCCCTCTATATGTCCAGTTTCATGATAAATGGAAATTTATGAGAGTTATTAGGGCTGTCAATTTTCCAAAAGTCAAGTTCGAACGAGATCAAACAAACCCATAAATCGTTCTAATCAATTTGAATGCAACGCACATTGGGCACGCATGCATAGACAGTAGAATTTATTGCCATTTAGAAAGCATCAAATTCTCCGGTGTTCTCTAAACTTGTACACTCGACAGCAACACATTCTCCGTAAATGTCGCCATGATGACAATGATGCAACGTTTAAGATTGTAAAGTTAAGGGCACATTTGGAATGTGAACTGGATCGTAGTGAATAATAGGTTATTATTTGCTACTGTATGTTCAACGCCATTAACAATTCATTGATCAAGAGAAAATGTGTTTCAAAATAGAATACGTTACAGCTCATAACGTGAAGTAACATGGCTTTTAACATTAACATTACCTACTGTAGCTAGCCAGCTAACACGCTAACTAGCTTACCGAGACGAGTCTTCATCATCCAGAACGTGCCTCCTCTTTAGATGCTCCAGCAAAACTGATGTGCTCCCATGCCAGGCAAGGTCAGCTTCGCAGTTGCAGTTCACAGCCTTTTTGGCCGCGTTAAGAGTGAAATGCGCATGTGCACCTCTCAGCAAAGATGAGTAGGAAGCAAGATTTCTCACTCCTTAGCTACTTCCATCATCAGCTCCGCAAAAAACGATGTGTTTAATTCAGCTCCACAGCGTGAAAAACACACACAATGACGTCACCAACGAATCGACAATTAAATTAGTTGGCAACTCATTTGGTCATCTTCGTCGACTACGACGATTATTCGTTGCACCCCTAACGACCAGTCGAGTCCACCAAATGCGAAGATAAGCGAAGTTTTATCGACCGAAGCCCGTTTGGCCAAGCGGCAGTGTGACCGAAATCGGGCAAAAACAAGGGCGAACATCGGCCGGGCATTCCAGCCATGGAGAGACCTAACGTTACGTTTGTTGTTGGGGATCAAAACTGACCCCGAGCTGGCGTTCTTCTTATTGGACACGTTACTGCAATGCATGTGAAATATATTGTGATGTTCCTGATGCCGACATTAGCTTGGAATGTGTGAGATGTTGCTTAGGCTACTTGATTGCTTGCTTCTTAACGTTATCACTAGCAAAATACTGTGTGGATAACGTTAGCTAGTTGCATCGATTCAAACCTGACTCCCGGGGCTGATCTGGCTGGTAACGTTAGTTGGCTAACTTGCCGTTTACAAATGACTTTACCACGTTAGCAAGCAATGCTGGATCCAGGCCGGATAGTAGTGAACGTTATCCAGCCACCAAATGTTGCTCGCTCCCCAGTGTGAGGAAGCGCTAGCAGCAGGCTGCTGGCTGCAGTTCACTTACTTCATGTAATAGTATTTACAAATGAAAATATGAAATTAAATAAAAAAGATTGAATTCTTATTTAGTCTGCATCAATACTTTATGAACTCAAAGTTCAAAATGTAATTACGACAGTGCTTAGAACTGTAACATTTGAACAGTATTTGTTTTATTAATAAGGAGGTTTTGTAATGATATCCATCCATTCGTTTGTCCGTCCGTCTGTGCCAGACGTATCTGGAAAAGTAATGGCCAGATTGCCATGACATTTGCTGTGCACATTCCCAAGAGGAAGAAAGCTATAGTTTTTGTTGACCCCATGACCTTTCCTGTAGCGCCTCCATCAGGCCAAACTTTCAGTTTGTGATCGACATGTCTCATAAAGTAATGGCTAGATTGCCATGAAATTTGCTGTGCACATCCATGCTCCCAAGAGGAAGAAAACTGAACTAAATGAGTCATATCAGAATCTGATCAATTTCAAACCTTCCAGTATACACTATAAACCTGCAGCTGGAATTACCCACCACTGACATAGATCAGCACAACGCAGTGCATCTGGAAACAAGCTGTTCACAGTTCTAGTGCGGTAAGCTTCACATTATACATATAAAATCGATATAGAAGTTTAAGAAATAACCCGGCGTTCCCCTTTAACTCCCATTACCTTGCAAACCAAAAGACCTAACTCCCACTGCCTTGCTAATCAAACCAATTTGCATGATTAAAGAGGGTAAGGAAGTGGCTGTCAATCACACCTCACTGGACACTGGTTTATAGCAGCAGCTCTGAGAAGTGATTTTTTGTTAGCTGTTTTCTGACATAGCCTATATTTCATTACGCTCATCACCGTGTGTTGCTAATTTGCTTCTTGCAGTTTAACATGCTGGATCAGGAGAAATGACTACCAAGAAAAGCTGTGCAACGCGCTGCAGTCCAACGGTGTTGTTTGTTGGGGGATATTGTCAGTGTGCCATAGACTTGTGAGCATCAATGACAGTGCGCCGTTACTTTCTTCATACGGTTAAACTTGGCAAAAAATTAAGAGGCATAATATCATGCCCCTCTTGGACTTATATGTCAGAGCGCATTTATCTTCCTTTTGAACTGCTGTTAAAAAGCTGCAGATACATAGCTCTGTTCTGCATGCTTCTTATGAATAAACGTACCCTTATTCCAGAAACCTGGGGCCCTATCTTACACCCGGCGCAAAGCGGCGCTAACCCAAACGCAAGTGTCTTTGCTATCTTACACCCAGCGCATGGTTCATTATAACGCCTAACGCTTACGTCCTTTAACTAGCATGTATTCTTGCGCCCATTGCAAGTGAACTGGGCATGTTGGTCTTAAGATGAGGAGTGGCCAGGATTATTTTTGGTGTATTGCTATCTTGAGCCAGCAGAAAGCGCTTGCGCTAGAACCACCACAAACCTGGTCTAAAGTCATGTCGCAGTTGTTTTAACGGCGCATATAAGTGCGTCTACATAGGCGTGTGCACAACGCACGTACCCTCCTGTCTGTTACACACAGGGGCACGCACAAGCATGACTAAAATATCAAGGTTACAATGTGAAATATTATTGTGTAGGCTATATCAAAAAATGCATAATAATAAAAGGGTCCATAGGTCCACATAGCTTACCTTTCCCTCAGCGAAGGGGAATGCCTTAAATTGCTTTCAGCCTACTCCATCAACATCCAGGCGATGTGCGATGGTACAGGACAATGGCTATCCATTAAAAAGGAGCTGATAACACCTATATCAAGCCTAATGCGCGAATTGTCATTTACACCTAATGCGTGAATTGTCATTCAATGGAAAACTCGCGCACGGCAATAGACGGACATTTGAGTTCTGAAAATGCGCTTCAGATGTCATTACAATACAGCTCTGTTTAGCTAGGAATACAGCCTGTAAGTAAATAGAATGGTTTGTGACTGAAAAAAGTTCAAAACCTTGTCCAGTGAATATTGCATTATTTTTCAAATAGCCTAGGCTACAGCGGATTCGCTGTGCATAAGGTTTTTTCGATAGCCTATGGTTAAAAAAACGGAGATATAATAATAATAATAATGCATGGCATTTATATAGCGCCTTTCTAGATACTCAAAGCGCTTTACAATGATGAGGGGGAAACTCACCTCTGCCACCACCAATGTGTAGCACCCACCTGGGTGATGCAACGGCAGCCATTTTGCGCCAGTATGCTCACCACACATCAGCTGAGGTGGAGAGGGAGAGAATAATTTTTTTTAGCCAATTAAACTGGGGGATGATTAGGTGACAGATTGAATGAGCCTGGGTTGGGAGTTTAGCCAGGACACCGGGGAAACCCCTACTCTTTACGATAAGTGTCATGGGATCTTTAATGACCACAGTGAGTCAGGACCTCGGTTTAACGTCTCATCCGAAAGACGGCATCTCCTACAGCACAGTGTCCCCATCACTGCACTGGGGCATTGGGGTTTATTTGACCAGAGGGAAGACTGCCCCCTACTGGCCCACGAACACCACTTCCACCACCACTTAAATGTCACCATGTTAACTAAATTGTAACCTTAGCTATTCTTCGTCCTTCATATTTTTAAAATGACAGTGACCAGGTTTCCATACTCTCAGCTTATTAAAACCCAGCTGTTTTCACCTGTTATTCCATAACTGAACAAAACGATTTTAAAGAGAACTAAGCACGTCGTTTGCAGCAAGTTACACAATTAATTCACAGTTAATTTTAATGCCATTCTCTGCATGTGCGCTGCATGTTCTCTGTTTCCCCTGCTGTGAGTCGCACGTTTCACGGTCTTCCTGGGAAAGTGGATTGTTTTAAAGCATTACGCTACAAGTAAAACAGGTTGGTCACATTTGTGTGAAGATATGGGTTGCCAACCGGACAGCTTTATTGTATTTAGTGTCATCATTAAGGCAAAATAACGGTATTCATGTTATTAATCAATATTACTATGGAGGTAGCCTAATGAACTTCGGATGAAGCTTGAACTTCGAACCTCATGGAATTGATGTTTGGCACTTTCATTGCATAATCAAACGAAATTCGCTGAACAAGCAGGCTAATTTGGCGTTTTCTAAGGTGAGACTGAAGCCATTGATAGCTTATTCTCAGCTGTTGCAGGTCCTTTTAACGAAATTTAACCGCATATATTTTGTAAAATAACAGCCCTGTCGGGAATTACCGGGAACTCATAGGCTAATGGTTAGTCAGAATAATATTGATCATACTCCATTTAGCCTATTCCTTGATCGCACTAAACACGCACGAGCATGTCTGTTTCGCCATCATATAAGCAATCCGCCAAGGTGGAAAAGCAGGCTTTTAAAGGGAATGGGATATGACATTTTGATTGGTTTATTGCATGTCACGCCCAAGACACACCTATAATTAATGAAGAGACTAGGTTCAGCCCATTTGGACGTTTGCTTAGCGCCAAAAAAAAACACGCCGTTAAAATAGCAAAAGTGGACTTGGACACACCCTTAATGGACTTAGCGCCATGCGCATAGACCAAGTGCCAAGATCGCCAAGATTTGGCCCCTTGTGTTTGTGTTACTTGCTACCTTTACAGGAAATGTCATATTTGATTAAGGAAACATTGCACAACAGAATGAAGCAAAAAATATAAACTATTAATGAGTTGATGCATTGTTGCTTTGTTTTTAAGGTTACAGCAAATCAGTATTTAGCAAAGTCTTACTGAAAATTCCCAGCCCTAATAAAAAAAAGTTTGGTCAGGAAACAAAATCTATGATTTGCATTGATTATTACTCCTTACAAGTAAATTAAATGTATTTAATTACATTTATTTTGTTTTCCAAAGGCAAAATTATAGCATGTTATAGCATCACTGAATGCCTTTTTCAGAGGGAATTATCTCCCAGATGCTTAAAGGAACAATATATCATTTGAAACCCCAACTTGTGTCCACAAGTGAGAACTGCAGACCCGACCCAAAGCTTGCTCTCGGTCAAAACTCCACCCCCGTGAGTGGCTGCCAGATTCTCAACACAACCTGTCTTTGTACGCGGTGGTGATACATAATGTGACGCTAAGCTGGCTATTGTAGCATCCAAAATGTCAAGTTATGAGTCTTACGTCGGACAAGCAATGAATAATATATTTATATAGCAACTTTGCTATATATTTTAGCAATGCATTAGCTACTCAGGTTGCTAGTGCCCAGTGAACATTTTACGTAGAAAAGTCGGTGAAACACCGTTTAGGCGTTCAGGTGAAAACCTGGGTACATTTGGTTGAGAAGTGAAAGTTTTCTAACCAAATAGTAAAACCTGAGTTATATGGTTAACCTAGTCTGTTTATGTCAAAACAACCTCTCAACCTCGATTTACAGTGCCCTCCACTATTATTGGCACCCCTGGTAAAGATAAGTAAAAAGGGTTATAAAAAATTCACCGTTTGGTGAATTAGCTTAATGTCACACTGAAAAAATTAGAAAAATCCAACCTTTAATTAGAGTGAATTTATTATGAGAAAAAAAAATCCCTCATCAAGAAATTATTATTTTTAACAAAACCATGTGTGCCACAATTATTGGCACCCCTGCACTTATATATAGAATAAAGTAATCATTTTTAATATTTGGTCGCATATCCTTTGCATGCCATGACTTGATCTCTGTGACCCAACAACATCAAAAGACTCTTAATATCTTATTTTCTGGTACTCTTATAAGTGATAGTATAACGTTTCTGCATTTGAATGGATCTCTATGGGAATTGGGGGGTCACTCTGACCATCACTCTGCTGCCAGATATGCAGTAGATATGGATGGATCACTTTAAGGGTTTCTCATAATAAATTTACTTCAATTAAAGGTTGGATTTTTCTAATCTTTTCAGTGTGAGATTAAGCTAATTCACCAAACGGAGAATTTTTATAACCCTTTTAACTCATCTTTACCAGGGGTGCCAATAATAGTGGAGGGCACTGTACACCTGTCCAGATTCCAGCTTTTGCTCACTGGGTGACGTGATTTGTTTTATGTGGGCTAGCTGTGTGCGAGGTTGTTCAATGTGCATATAGACTACCGTTAGCTTGACAGCTAGCGTTAACTTTCTTCATGCAGCTTGGAGAATCCTTTTTCACCAAACTCAGCAATTTCTTCACTGTGTCAACCAGCTGTGCATTTTATTTGTCAGAAGAAGGTGGGTTTGCTACTGGCTCAGGAGCATTGTAACCTCAGTATCTGATGTCACAGGCAGGCATAAACCAAACAGGATTTACAGACCGTAACATATACACCGATCAGCCATAACATTGAAGAAATACAGTAGATATGGATGGATAACTTGAAGGGTTTCTTCTCCTGACTTATTTTTCCATAGAGTTCAATAGGAAAACTTGTCAGGAGAAACAACCCTTAAAGTGATCTATCCATATCTACTGAATATCTGGCAGCAGAGTGATGGTTTGAGGCTCGTTTCAGACCCTTGATGACTTAAAGCCATTTTTATTCCATACTGTTCCAGCATAATTTACAGCTAAATCTAGTCCCACCCTCCAAATCCCATAGAGATCCATTCAAATGCAGAGATGTTATAGTATCGCTTGTAAGAGTACCAAAAAATAAGATATCAAAAGAGTCTTTTGATTTTGTTGGGTCACAGACATCAGGAAGTCATGGCATGCAAAGGATATGCGACCAAATATTAAAAATGATTACTTTATTCTACATTATGTTCTGTCCAATATTTTTTGATGCCCAAAAATGGGTGGGGGGGGGCTATGTACAAAAGGTTCTATTATTTCGAAACGGTTCATCCGATATGGATTGAAATACCCTGAAATTAAAGCTGACAGTCTGCACTTCAACTTCATTGTCATTGTATCCTTTCACACTGAAAGTGCTAGAGTACAAAACTAGAATATAATAATGGGATAATCAATGTTATTCACTTCACCTGTCAGTAGTTTTAATTTTGTGGCTGATTGTTGTATTTGAAAAAACTAATTAAATCAAAATGATTTTTTTGAGGAAAAGCAGTACTTTTACTGTGCATCTTTCTGCAAGCTCTGTGGATGTATTTATTTATTTTTATTGTTTTTCTACATGAAAAAGTTACGTATAGCACCTTTTAACCAAATGATACGAAGTGAGGCTTGCCGTGTTTCAGCAGGCATGGCTTATAATTGATTTTTGAGGTACTCTTCCAATGGTGCTCTTCACGAATGTGATGTGTATTATTCAGCGAATATTATAATGTGTTGTAGCTTTATTCAAGGATGACACAAATGTGCAATTGATTAAGATACAGCAGTACTTTGGATAACAGTTTATTTCCATTTCCGTGAATAAGTGAGACCTGTTGAAGGACATAAAATCTACCAAACTGGCAGTATAACTCAGCTTCACAAATTGGGGATAAAGAATTTTGTACCATCAATGATCTTAGTTGTTCTCTTTTCCCCCTGTTTTTAGATTTACGCAGACAGATGGAGAGTGCAGAGTTGAAAAACCAGCGTCTGAAGGAGGTCTTTCAGAAGAAGATCCAAGAATTCCGTACGGTGTGCTATGTGCTGACGGGCTACCAGATTGACATCACAACAGAGAACCAGTACCGCCTCACCTCTGTGTATGCTGAGCACATGGAAGATTCCCTGCTCTTTAAGGTAAGAAAGAGAGTCACATAAATTTTTTTTGTTCTTTACTTAGTTTATCAATGTTTGTCAATCATTTAATAATTAAATTTCCCTGTTTTATTCTACTGTAGCTCCATAAAACATTTATAGATTTTAGTAAGAAATCTTAAAACAGGTTTGCTCCTGTTCTTGAAACATTGTGTAAATAATTCACAATCTTACTTTTTTAAATAGTTCATAATAAAAAAATAATATAAATAAGACAAATTCATTATGTACATTAAGTTTAAAAAATGTCCAAAATGGTTTCAATAACTCATACATTTCCACTGGCTGCAGGAGTATTAAGTTGTTTCATTTAACAAGCAGTAATACACAGTTTTACAAACACAGTTTGTTAGTCGCATCAGACTTCAAGTGGATACACTCAGAATTACAAATTACAGAAATGTCAGCTGTAGTCAGAATTCAAAATTCTTAAACAGGTCTACAAGAACTTACTTTTAACTGTTACTTTTAACTGTGCAAATACAAACCAGCAGCCTGAAACCAGAAGTCTTCTTGTGACTAGCTTCATTTACGTAACCTCCCTGCTAGTTTGGTTTGTGGTCATCTATGGTTAAAAATGGTTGGTATCAAGCTCAGGCATGTGCTCCGCCCACCACTGCAAAACCGAAAGAGGATAGAAAAAAATGTTGGCGGCACTTAACGTGCTAACAGCTGTTTGCAGTTTGACTGAATCTTTGCTTGTTTGCTTTTACCGAAAACTGAAATAGAATTGTAAGAACTGAATTAGAAAGCATACTAAACTTTGACTTGAAATTAAAAGTGAAAAATGAATGCAACTAGGACTGAATTAAATTACAAACCATTGCATTCAATGCGAAATACAAATGAATGTTATGCAAATCAACTCCATTTTTAAGTACAGTTTAAACATTACACATTCAGTTTAATACAAATTCAAGTAAAGCAATTCAAATCAAATTTCTGCTGGCACTACTTTCTGCCCATATAAGACTGTCTCTCTGGAAATTCACATCACCAGGACCACCAACAGATTTATAGCTAGCCCTGTCATAAATGTGGTTGAGAAAATGGTTGAATCCACTGCCCTGACGTCCAGTCCTATTCTTGCTGTCTCGCCACTACCCTGCCCTTGTTTTCCTTGGGTCTGGCACTCGGGGCTAAATGAAGGGGCTTGTGTTCTACTTGATATTCAAATGCATGTTGCTGCATTGAATATTCAGTACATAGCTTTACGGACATTGATCTTAGAAAAAAATTCTGACATCTTAAAGTAGGAACTTTCAATACATATTAGGTCTTCGACCATGTTAGCTGTTTTTTTCTCGTTGCAACACAATTAATCGCAACTGAAGTCCTTTGTATCGATTGCAGTATCAGGTAACGATTTACATGAACTAATATCTTCATGAAGCATTCATGAGCATCACAAAAGCATTGTGTTGCAGTTACATAGAGCATTATAAATGCATTATGATGGGTTTTGCATATCATGTCATGATGCTGCTGTCTTGTGGGCCACAGAGCATATCCATGAATACACTCTGAAACTGATCCATGACAGTCTTAATACATTAATTACAACCATTCCAAACAATATGTATACATACAATATTTGTGTATGCAGTTTATGCATCCTGGGATCTGCAATAGTACAGTAGACACAAGAATCAATCTATCTTACATAATACTAATTCACATTACACTGTTTGTGAATGGTTTTAATACTTCTGAAATGTACTGTATGTTTGTAAGCTGTATATTTTACTGCAATACATAACTGGGAATGCATTATTCACAATCAATTGAGGAGACTCATGCACACCCAAGCCTAACTTTCTCTGTGAGTGCATCATGAATGCTTTATGAGGATAAATAATCATTGCTACCAAATATCATTTAAAGTTTTTCTCCCTCTAAAGTATGAATATTCACACATCTTCTGCTTAGAGAACAAAGACAAAGATGTATAGAAAATAAAAAAGCCCTGCATATCAAATCTGATGCCAATTGCGCGAGCCTTACTACATGGGTAAAAACTTACGACCAGCTGTCCTCCATTAAGGCTGTTAATTCTGAATCTCACCTAAAGGGGTTTCATTTACTTTCGATTTTCAGTTTAGCTTTTACAAGGGCAATTTTAAAGGCTAAGCACCCAGCTTGTACTTCTTTAGTGATTTGGTTTTATGAGTCTCTTAAATAAATGCTTTTGTTAAGCTCTTCCAGGAAGGACACTGTAGGATGAGGCTTGCATGTCTTCTAGAAACCTAGCGCTTGTCATTGAGCCATTTTGTTTTGTGAGCTCCATCACTGGTGGAGCACAGATTCTTTGATCACCCATAGCTTCAGTTCCATTCACAAAACTGGTTCATTGCCCACCAAGCATTTCCATGCATCCTTTTTAGGGGATAATGGGCTCTGCTCAGAAAATTGAGCCCCACTTGTGCTCCTAATCCACGAAGAGACAGCAGGCCAGGAAAAGGGCAGAGATGATCTACAGCTCTTGTCTAAGTCTAGTTTAACTCTCGCAACTCTTGTGCTACACAGTAGTGTTCTTCACATACTGTATTGCACACATAGTACTTATCTGCTACTCAGAAATGTCTTCTCACAATTCGCATTATGGCTGCTGGTACATGTTTAGTCCAGATGTGCATTTTACATGCTGGAAATTGTAGGTGCTGGTTATACTCTCTAAATCTGCACAATACTCAATGGAAATTCATATTGCACCACTATGAAATTCAAGTACATTCTAGTACAAGTTTTCTGGAACATACATCTTTCTCAAAAGTAATGTTTGTAAAATTAAGAATCTTAACCATTCAGTGAGTGTTTTTTACAGTTAGGTGAGTGAGAATCTTCTTGTCACCACATTTCATAGGGAAGAAACACTGAGATGAAACATTTTCTATAACTGTTGTACCCACATTAAACCTTGATTTAACCAAAAGCCAGATTTATGCTCGCTTCAAGCAAGGCTATTGTGGACTTACGCTTGGATGCTAATTATGTGTTACTTCTTTGCTGTCAACTTTGCTGCTCACTAGAATCAAGTATAATTTGTGTTCAAAAGTGTGTCTAACGGCCACCGCAAGGGGGCTGTTTGGCCGGCTTTGTGTACGGCAACAGCAATGCACCCCAGTTTGAAATGGAACCGATTCCCAATAGTGACCAGCAGCCTCACAGGGTTGTGGCTGGCTGCGCTAGTTTCAGCCTGTGCTTTCCTGGAGGGAAGCCGGATCTTAAAGCGGTGCGACAGGCCTGCAAATATGATTTGACATTCCAGATTGGGAGAAAATGTAAAAAAATTGTGGGTTTTGAATTATGTTCAAAGTAAGGCATATAGCTGAAACATAATCCATTTACTTCAGTTATGTGCTTCCCTGTATCAGTCCCTCTGTGACATTCCTCGCTGTATTGGCGGTGACTGGGCATCAACCTGTCATGTACAATCGTTCCTTAACAAGCCGCAAAACCTCGGAGGGTTATTGCAGCCTCTGGTAAGACTTGAAGTTTGAATGGTCTAAGGGAGTCTTCAAAAGAAAAGTCAATCATTTTAAAGTGTCAGGTTTTTCCAGCACTTTATTTCTCCCTTAGAAATCACAATAGTGACGTAGATCCTGGATATCAAATGCAGATCCATGCGTTTTGCTTTTAACCCAAACTGTGAGCCTTTTATGTATTGGCCCGTCTAGTCTTTGTGGCCGTTTATACAGTACATGCCCCATATCGGTTACTCTGGACCTGTTTGTGCTTTTGTCTTGAAGAGGGTGAGTCATGGTTGTGCTGTGTTAGGAAAGAGCCTGTCAGGTCTCTCTTGGTTCCTATTCTTATATGGTTCAGTTTACTATTCTGTTTCCATAACTACACCATGCTATTTTCTGTTTGCTTTATAACTAAGCATGTAGTTGAAATACTGCAGATATGTTCAACTAAGACCAATGGACACGCTGACTCTTCTGCTGGGAAATGTATAGGTTAACGGTATGGCTAAATGCCAATATTACTTATAATTTAATTGTTGCGTCCACATGGCATGTGGAGGATGCTTCTCTTACGACTGAGCCTGAAGGTTGCCATTTGCACCCATCAAGAGCTGTACTGTATTATAACTGTCATTTAGTTTTTGCATTCTTCTTCATAGTTTAGTTTATGATAAGGACAAAGAGCAGTGGTGCAGCGTAGGTACAGTGAGATGCTTGTTGTAAGATGTAGGAAGGGGTTGGGAGTGTGGATAATGCTGCCCCTGAACTGGTTAACCTGCGTTAAAATCCCATATTGTCTCATCTCACGCAGTGCTATCTTACATCAGCTTGACCCAGACTTTGAACCTTTTTTAGTGTTTGGTTTGAACCACTGTCATCATAATAAACTTGAAGTCACCATAATGAATTTGGTTTAATTTTGCGCAAAATATACACTTATGCCGAAGAACGTTTTTGACTATATGTTATGTAGCTGGAAGAGGTACTCTGCACTTTGCGCATCTTTCCTGCCTGTATATAGGCCCCGTTTACACTTATGTGACCTACGTATATATCCGATTTCGTCACAAATCTAATATGTCACATTCGGTGATTGTGGTCTGAACCAAAGCAAATAGCTATGGATTTGTCAAAATCTGATTCGAGCCACCTCTTGAGGTGGTCCGGTTTGGATGCCACTTCTATTGAATTTGAATGTTATCGGTCCTGTGTGCATCTTCTCTGCTAATAATTGTGCAGGAGTCACAAGACATCCTGTTGTAGAGCTGGTCGTCAGGCTCAATGGTGTGCAGGTTGATCTTTACTAAACAGGCACCATGCAAACGTGCACAGGTATACCTAACAAGTTCTGCATCAGAAACCATTACCAAATTCTTTTTTTTAGATTTTAGACAGACACTTCAGAAATGTCAGTGAATTCTGTCACAGCACACACAGTAAAAGAGTAACTCTTGTAACTTTGAGATATTATGGAATTATTTACAAATTATAATTGCTTGGTGCAGAAATGTTGCCTTGTTTGTTTTAACTTCACAGCCAATATGAATTATGTTTAGAAGTGTTTTAGTTCATTAAATGCATTTTTATCAAGTTGGACCACAGTTTAAAAACTTCCAGCAAGTTTGATAATTACATGCTCTCAAGTGTTTGGAAAATGTTTTGGAATGCAAAGGTTTCATAAGTCAGGATATGCAAAATGCATCGGATTGCAAAAGCTTTCATTAACAATGCATTGCTGAGTCTCGTGTCTGAGCTGGTGGGAAATATCTGTAGATATGGTCCTTTTTGTCTCAGCTACTTACTGACTGATATGCTAAGATCTCTGAAGTACATTTTTCAATTACATTTGAAGGTATGACACTTATTTATTCAAAGACACGTTTAGTCAAGCGATCTTTAGAAGGTTTTAAAAAATAAAATAAAAATAAAAAACGGTACTCATTGAGCCACTGGTAGCAGCCGTTTAAACTCATATGTAAACTGGACTTCACATATGCCCACTCACACGTACCATTTCTTGTAATAGATGTTTGGCAATAGAAAATGCCCTGGTTACAGTTCATGACTTGGATTTGACTTTTAAGATTTGTCTTTGACTCCTTTATTAGATGATAATAGGGGCCGTCTTCCTGCATAATTTCTCATTAATGTTAAAGTGGCTGAACGTTTTATGAGATTCACCTCCTTTCTATTTTATATCGGAAATTGGCACTCTGTTAGTTTGAAACTTAGTTTGTCTGCAACTTCAAATCTTGTAAAAGGGGATGTATTCACATTCTGTTTGGGGGGGGGGGGGTGTATACAGCGGGACACTGCTTTGGGTTGCTGCTGAACCAACTTTTGAGACAGGGAGTCGTTTCAAAGCTGAAGCTGTACATGGCTATGATTGGGCAAACCTGTCATAGTCCCAGTCACATTTTTGTAGTTATTTGCTTGTTTTTCGTAGAGCTTGTTTTTTAGTGGCAGCTCTGTTTTCTCCTCGCCTCCTGCAGAGAGCTAGTTCTGGTTTTCGCGTACAGCCGGCTGGTGGTAGCACTTGTTTAATTGCATTCAGGTCGTGTTCCCCTCTGCCTCAGCACAGGGGTTTGAGCTGCCGGGCTGGGATTGATGGATGTGCAGGACTGGAGGGGAGTATCGACTGGCGAGTACGTAGCACAGCATTGTGGAGGCAGTACTCTTTCCTTTGAGCCAGCCACAGATTGCCTTTGATCTGATGGGAAGAGTAATTAGAATGTTGGTGGAGGTCTGTACTGTTGCCGCAATTCCCTGGTGAACACAGCATATAATATAGGTCTGTGATGGCGATATTATATACCTTCCACCTCAAAATAGTTTCCCATAATAGGTGTAGTTGTCTTATTTGCCAGTCCTTAGTGCATTTCAAGTGGAAATAAATCGCCTGCTTTGGTAATTTTTTATTTATTTTTATTTGTGCATATATCAAATGAAAATTGATTGCTACTACGCGACAGGTTATCTAGAACTGTTCATGCTCTTATTTGGCTGGTGAAGGTACTTGAGCTGTCAGTGTTTCAGAGCATTAGCTGAACACAGGTGGAAATGATGCTGACTGTTGTCTTGAAATCTTCAAATGAATTGAAGCTGAAATCATTTATTTTTTAAAATCTGTGAAATCACTTATTTGATTGATTTCTCTATCCGGAAATCAAGCATTCTTCATTTTTCAATGAATGGAGTGGTGTTCAGCCATTTTGTTAATTGTCATAACTATAAAAATGTTTTCTTATCAAGTGTGCACCCAAATAAATAATGGATTTAATAGGTGGACACTTGGATACACGTAGTAGAGTGGAGTCAAGAGGACAGAAACAAGAAATGCAGAATTCAAAACTAATTACCCCTTCGCGCAGATGCTGAGGGGCAAGGACGCCGGCGACAAGATTTTGCTCAACGCAGACATTCATTACTCCTGCAACCAAACTATGAGTGGAAACGGCAAACTCCGTGTTTTATCTTTATTAGTACACGATTTGTGACAACTCTGCTGAATACGGACTTTCTAAGTATCACTATCGTCCCGTTGCAAGTCCGTTTAACAAGCAACCCCGCACCCAGTCTCGCCTGCAACTATACCTACCCATGTGTGACATAGTGGACAATAGCGTCTATGTGTGAGTTCATAAATATATTTCTTCATAATATAAAATTAGTATTCCGTCATAGCAACAAGATAAACCCAACAATAGCCTGATCATATGCCAAAAAAGCGTGAAAAGCCCTTCTCACTCAAATGCTAAATAAACATGTGAAATTCTTGTGTAATTATACCATGTCATTCTACTATCAGTATCTGATAATAAATATGAAATACTGTACATATCCAATCCTACCATTGGATTTACACATAGAGATGTCCCTTTCAAAATTCAGTGGTCATTTATTGTCTGGGACAATCTGTTTGAGAAATACACACCAGTTTAGAACGTCTGCGTGCAGAACCCCATATGCTCTACATGCGGCTATGAAGTATTTCACCTAATTCTGGTTTTATTCACTATATTTTTTGACAGTTGAATTAAAATGCTTGAGGGGTCTAGCTCCATACCAGTCCGCTCACACAGTTTACCCATATAAAATGATTTTCTTCATTATTTTGGTCATGTATGGTGCAATATGAGAACGCTAGCTTGATACTGTTCAGTAAAAGTGTTATAAATAGATTAGCTACACACGTAGGCTAGAGAATGGCAGAGAACACTTCTGTTTAGTCTGAATTAATCATTTGTCGTAAAAGCTGGCATACGTTTCAAGATAGACCAACTTCTAGCGACCTGTACTAGCCCAGCTGACATTGGTTTATTAGCTAGCCAGGTAGCAAACGGTTATCTACATACAGTGCCTTCCACAATTATTGGCACCCCTGGTAAAGATGAATAAAAAGGGTTATAAAATATTCACCATTTGGTGAATTAGCTTAATCTCACACTGAAAAAATTAGAAAAATCCAACCTTTAATTAAAGTAAATTTATTCTGAGAAAACAAATCCCTCATCAAGAAATAATTATTTTTAACAAAACCACATGTGCCACAATTATTGGCACCCATTTAATTGCATTTAATACTTTGTACAACCTCCCTTTTCCAATAAATCAGCACTGAGTCTTCTCCCGTAACATCTAATGAGGTTGGAGAATACAGAGCAAGGAATCTGAGACCATTCCTCTTTTCAGAATCTCTCCAGATCATCCAGAGTCCTCTTGTGCACTCTCCTCTTCAGCTCAGTCCACAGGTTTGAGATGGCCATGGCAGAAGCTTGATTTTGTGTTCAGTTTTTGTGTTTTTGTGTTGTGTTGATTTGGACATATGTTTTGGATCATTGTCCTGCTGGAAGATCCAACGATGACCCAGTTTTAGTTTCCTGGCAGAGGCAGCCAGATTCAGATTTAAAATTTCCTGGTATTTCATGGAGTTCATGATGCCATGCACCCTAACAAGGCTCCCAGGGCCTTTGGAGGAAAAACAGCCCTGCAACATCATGGAACCTCCACCATACTTAACAGTGGGGATCAGGTTATTTTTGGTATAGCCATCCTTTTTTTTTACGCCAAACCTACCTTGAGTGTTGGTTGCCGAAAAGCTCAATTTTCATTTCTTCTCACCATAGGCGCTTATGTTTGTGGTGAAATGACAGGAAAGGCTTTTTTCTGGCATGCCTTCCAAATAATTTGTTGGAATGGAGGTGATGTCTAATGGCAGTTTTGGAGACTTGATGACCCCAAGATGCTACTTTCCTCTGTAATTCTCCAACAGTGATCCTTGGGGATTTTTTTGCCTCTCTTACCATCCTCCTCACTGTGCGTGGGGGCAAAATAAACTTGGGTCCTCTTCCAGGCAAGTTTGTTGCCTGGAACAGTTCCAGTTGCTTTGAACTTTTTAAGTATTCCCCTAACGGTAGATATGGGCATTTTCAGATGAGTACCTAATTTTTTTTATAGCCATTCCCTGACTTATGAAGCTCAGTTTGATTTGTGTGTTCTCTTATCTTTCCCATGTTGATGTATGAATAAGGGAATATGGCCTCTATGTCACCCAGTGGCGGTTTTACACGGGGGCCTACAGGGGCCAGTGCCCCTGTCCAGATGTCCTTGGCCCCTGTGGTGGCCCCTGTGCTGACTGAATAATAAAATGATCATTTTTTACGATGATATGCGCTAGCGCCGAAACCGGAACTAATGTGACTCAACGTTGTACACAGACTAATTAGAGCGACGCACCCTACTGTGCTGGCTGCCTGCGTTTGTTTGGAATGGATACGGGGGCAACACGCAGGAGGAGTAACTTAACGTTGTTAGAGTTGTGAATGGCAGGAAACCAAATAAATCGTTTATATGGCAATATTTGCCAAGAATTGGAGCAATTTATGAATCTATAATTTATTTTATTTTCCATTTTCGATAGCCATACCTCAATGCATTTTGTTTTTGTTAAAAAAAAACTTTAGCATGATTGTAATATTAAGTAAAATAAAAGTTTTTAATGCTTCAATATCATTGTCGTCGTTTTTTTAATGTGCCCCTCTGATTAAACGCTGGCCCCACCTTGGCCCCCCCAGTAAAATTTGTCTAGAACCGCCACTGATGTCACCTCATATTTATACCCCAGTGAAACATGCTTCAGTTACATTTTGTTCATAAGAATTTCCAGGGGTGCCAATAATTGTGGCGCATGTGGTTTTGTTAAAAATAATTATTTCTTGGTGAGGGATTATTTTTTTCTCTGAATAAATTTACTTAAATTAAAGGTTGGATTTTTCTAATTTTTTATTAGAGCTTTCATACAGGGATTCTTAGCTTCACATAATGGAACTAGGATTGACAGGTATTTAATCCACTCCAATTTTCTTAAAATCACAACCGGATTCAATTTTTATCCAAGTGTTAATTTAATTTCAATTTGTACCTATACCTTTCCATATTTAAAGTCCACAGGACTAGATGCGGGCCCCTGAGTTGTCCCCCTGCAGCTCTGCTGTGTAATTACACTATTCTATGAGACTGCTCTATACTCCATGTTCTTGTAGAATGTGGAACTTTTTTAAAAATGATAATGTGGTGAATGATGCAAACTCATAATTAAGCTCATGAATATGATGAATTTGCCTATCAGTTTAAAATGGAGCATGTTCTTTATCAGAATCCACAGTCAGAAGCAATTTAGTGTTTTTATTGCATTAGTGCACATCCATCAAACCATTAAGCTTGACAGTTTGAGATTGCGTAAACATTTCTCCCACCCAAGAAATAAATCAATCAATAAGGTGATATGGATTAAATACTCATTTACATTTCTGAAATTATTATATCTTAGTTGCTCCTGGGTAGAAAGTATTTTCTCAAACTATAGCGTCAAATGCCCACACAGTTAAAATTTATTTCATGCCTTTAACATTGTCTTTATAAATGTAAAAACAAGAATTAAATATGCTGCCATTTATTCACTGCTATTATCTGTATATACAGTATATTATTACCTACATTAGTATATTAAATTTTACATATCAAGTGTACATATCAAATCTTAGTAAAGTAAAAAATATTTTAAAAGGAGAGTCAGTGGTACAAGGTAATATTTAATAAATGATGAATGGGGATTTATGCACCCTGAAAGACTGACATAGATATGCAAGTAGTGCATAATTATGGTTCTTTCAATACAAGGGCACAGTACTTAGGGACTTTGAGTACCTCCGTCTGCTTGATTTCATATTAGCATGTGCCGAGCATGTCCTACTTATGTAATTCTATTAGAATGCAAATGTACTGGGGCAATGTAAATGCTTTCTGTTTGAAATGGGCTTTTTGAGTTGGAAGACCTCAGATCACAGAGCACATCCCACTCGGTCTCATTCTCCTCTATCAAGCCTGCAGCTTTTGCCTCACTACCCCCACCTCCCAATAGTTTAATTGGATTATATGTTCCACACAGTTACAATGGTTGTATTTTATTTTCAGGTCCTCCTGGCTGGTTAATTAGACTTGGGACATTGAGAATTGCCTTTGCTGCGTTCTTTCTTTTATTATTGCATTTTTGAAGATTATCTACTCTACAAAACTGATTAAAAAACGATTATCAGAGCAGTGGCTGGTGAGGAAATTGGAAAAGCTGAAAATGATTTCATTTTATCTTAGCTGTTGTGTGTGCAAATATTCATCTGTCATGTACGTATTTCAAAGCATCCAAGAACATGACTCAGAGTTGAGAGGGTGCATTTCACCTGATGGAAAAAGCGATTTTTGCAATGACAGACTGAAAACCTCACAAGATTCTAAGACATGCATAAATAACGCGTTGCTTTTATTACACAAAGTAGAACAGTATGCAATGCATAGCAATTTGTTTGAAGTGATATTTTGGTGCTCTGCATATTATACACATTATATGCCATAGTGTATATCTATGCGATTCTATCAAGGAATATATACATTGTGCATATCTTTAATGTTTCTCTAAGGGCAGTAGGCACATTTTTAAGCAGCCATAGTTCTGTCAGTGTTGTGTTATAAGACGCCTTTAGTGTTCATTGATTTATGAGGGTGCCTAGTACCACAGGTCCTGGGACCCTGATGTTTGTGTCCAGCTTTCATTATTAAAAGTGTGCCCAGTATTGCAGGTGTGTTGGCACCCTGTTGCAATCGTTAGGGTCTTTATTATCACACAGCTGAGCACCACAGGTGATTCAACCCTATTGTAGTTGTACAGATTTTTTGTTAGATGTCAAAACATAGCATGTGCTGGAACCTTATTGTTTTGCTATAGTAGCAGCAGTGGTATTATTAGATTTTTATGAAAGAAAATTCTGCCTGTATTTCAAATAGCTGGTACACCCACAATGAAACTAGGTAGGCTTTTGTAGGTGGGTGAACTCTTGCTACTTTTACAATTTGGTACAGATTGGCACTATGGGACACATAACGAAACTTTGACTTTTACAAGCCCAACCCTTTTGAATGAGACAGAACATTTTGTACATGGGTCTTTGTCATGAGAAATATATTTGCCTCAGGGACCCATAAAATCCAACATTGTTATACCATACCATTTACCATTGTGTATTGATTCAACCTTCATGAAAATCAGTGTTCCTTTGCAAAGATTTCAAACTTGCTGCAAAGGCATGCTCTCATTAGGAACATATACTAAGATGAGTCTCCACCATCTTGAATTGGCCACCACTTTGACTTAATTATACCAGTTGCATTATGTATCGCTGTTTTAACACTGTCTACTTTATACTGTTTGATTTACACAAAAATAAATGCAGTGTCACCTCATTTTCTTGAATGCATATTCAAGTGCATTCTGCTTAAATATATAATAATGTATTGTGTGGGTGCAATCTTGGTTATATGACCATTAGGTGTGTGGGTAATAGTGATGCCCGCCACAAGTGTCTACCTCATTATATAACTACAGCTGTAATTGTTCCAAAATTCACTGCCTGCTTTGTATGTCTAAGGATAATACATTTTTTTACGGCATGATGCCTTTTTTCATGCTTATGGTTTGAATCAAATGGTTTCATATGGTTTCCTCACTGTTTCAATGGCACACCAAGATGGTGTTTGAAAAATGCTCGTCAGTTTGATGAGAGAGAAAATTGATATGAAAAAATTAATGTATTTCTGTCTCCTGCAGGGGAGAGCATGAAAATAGTGTTCTCCATGAGTCAGCAGGTTGTATGAACGATGGCTGAATGAGAGAGAGGGAGGGAGAGATTGATCGTCTGATTTAAGACATTAATTTGAGTGACTTCATGGAGCAGAGTAATATATTTATTATTTATGCTCTGAGGATTAGGAGACTGGCTTGAGAGGGTAGCTGAAACTCGTGTGAAATCATGGCTTGTTGTTTTGAAACGAGAAAAGCAAAGTATTGGCATTTGTTTAAAATGTTACGGTAGACAAAAACCTGACAATCAGGATGAACAGCTTGGTCTTATAGGGAGGTAAAGCGGACGTTTCATGAACAATACTTCCGGCAGACTCCTCCCTATTAAATAGAGCGGCAAGCAGGGCCGGACTGAGAAAATCTAGCCCCAAGTCAGGCCACATTTTAAGCGTGGTCCTCCCCCAGGACAATTTGAGTTACGACGACTTAATTTCCTGCATCCTGGTGAATTTTAGTGCATGTGAATTACAAAATAATGAGCCAACAGCAAATCAACTTTTAGGCCTATGTTAAACACCTAGACTATTTATTTATCCTTAGTCGCTATTATCCTTAGTCACATTGATTTTCACTATTGTTTTTATGTGTGTGCATCTCACACTATTCAATTCCATTATTATTACTATTAAACAGCTATACAAGAAGCACCAAAGTGCAGTAACTGCAATAATACTGCACTCTTGTTATTTCCTTAACCCCTTGGCGCAGATGGCAAATTTGGTCTATTTAGGGGGTGCTCTGTTTAAGGCTTTATAACTCCAGGTGTGAGCATCACATAAACTTGGTAACTGGCTTAAATGAAACAAGACAGGTGTACCATTTACAATACAAACTTAGATTTGTTTATTTTCATAATTTAATTAAAAATAAAGTGCCACAGATGCAAAGAAACTTTGGAAAAATTCAACAAAAAATAGTTTTTCTTTAGTTTGCAACAAAATACTGAGAGCTACATAAGTGAAATCGGTAATATATATACATTTCCTGGATCATACTCCATGTCCACAAGTTTTGCAAAATCTGAGGATGATATGCAGAACTACTAAAGGTCTATGATGCAAAATATAGGCAATGTACCCCTGTTGTCCATTAGTGTCTCCAAATCTATCCAAATGGCAAAATTGTGCACTGCTCTAAATAAAAATAATTATGCTATATTTAGCTACAAATCAACAGTTTCGGCTCATAAAACTCACTTTTGCATAATCTTCAAGTGGGAATTACTATATTTTCATCAGTATAGGGGGGTATATATTTATGTCCAAAGCCCCTATGCAAAACATGTAATAAAATTAATACAATTAGTTTTGTCCATTATAAAGCATATACATTTGCTCCTTCTGATGGCTTAAGATAAAAAAACATTGATATCACAGTGTTACATACACCTAAATATGTTGCCTAATCATTCACTCTTGTACCTCAATAAAACATCACTTTTCCCTGTATCGTATGTATACTTTTATCCTGGGATTGCATTTTTCTGTAGTTTTTAAAAATGTTTTTAATGTTCCTATTCATAATGACTCCAAGGAAGATTTTACCTTAATCTACCACATATCAGCGCACAGTAAATTGGAATGAGCATTTGTCATGCCCTAAGAGACACGTATATACACCATAGCCTATTATGTATGATGACATGAACATAAAATAGTATTCCACCATCTGCAAAATGCTGCCAAATGTTCTATCTTCAATGAACATCAGTAGCCTACTTCAAAAATAAATGTAACGATTGCACAACAGTATGTGAAATGCACTCAAAATGCGAAAATAACAATAGGGCGATCAAACATATTGGAAAAACAGTGCTTGAGTGGAAACACGAACGTACATATGTACGCAAAAATACTTACATTTCGGGAAAGGGAAACTCCCTTCCCTAATGCGTTTTCTATAGAGCTTGCGTATTACCAGACCGTTAAAACGAAAACTGCCGTTACGCTGGGCTCTAGTAAATTGTTCAAAGCACCCAAAAAGACATGGCATATACCGTTGCTAAGGTTATAATGTACTCTATTGGATAAAAAAGCCGACAATTAAACCAGAATTAACTGTAATGAACGAGACAGGCTTACAGGGCATGAGTCAACAGTCTACAGTCTATGCTTCGCACAATGATCTCTGGTCATTCAACAAAAATGGTCTGAGTAAGTGTAGCAGTGTTTGTTTTTTCATAATATGCCAATAGGCCTATTACTGATCCTGCCCGATCAGTTTATTTGAAAATGATTTTCAATATTACAACTGTTATTGGTCCCGTCTATGACCCGACCACATTCATGCATGTTATTAATTTCGCTCAACAAAAATGTGTGGTCTGAGTAGCTACTGCTTTTTAACATAGGCTATTGCCTACCAGCTGCCAGTAATGAAATGGTTTTCAATAAATATGTCAACTGTTATTAGCTAACTTTTATTTAGTGAATGGTTGTCATGTTTTGTAGGATATAGCCTATGCATAATGGAACACAGCCAACATTTTTCCGTACTTGCGGAGTGACCGCGTGAGGATAGTCACAATTTAGGCTAGTTTTATCTTTTTTTAAAAAGCAACATTTTTTTAGATTAAATTGGGTGCAAATTAGCTAACTGTTTAAAAAAAAAAACGTAAATGTCTTAATAAAAAAAATTGTTTAACCAACTAGTATTTCCCGACTAGCAGGAGCAGCACCGTTTATTCGGCTAGCCGACTCGTCCCGCACACCCCAAATGGTGGCTAGGCCTATAGCATCCAATCCAAGCGTGCGCTTGATCAGAGTGGAACAAACGTAACATAACGTTTGTTTCGTTCATCGCACATACACTACACATTCATTAAAAAATTAAAAAATTTTCTAAAAGGATTTGTGGAAATGTAATGCATTATATAAATGTAATTTTTTAATAGAAGGGTGTGTGGAAATGTAGCAAATTTATTTCAATAAAATTATGTGCTTAGGATGATTTACCGGAAAAATGTAAATTTGTCAGACTTTGACAGTTTTTGCTGGTAAATAACCGGTAATTACCGGATAACAGAAACCCTGTTCACTGGATAGTGCCATCTTCATTCAGGTTAATGAATGAATGTATGTTTTGTTATGAGAGGGGATAAGAATCGAGCTAGCTAGAAGCTAATCAGCGAGCTCATAAGATGATGACACAATCGGTAGAGTGTGAAGTAGCTAGCTAGATAACATGTTTATTTCATCACTGACTAACCTGGTCCTGTGCTTGTGAACATTTTGTCAATTTTACAACATTTAGCTGCATCTTCTGCAAGGGCCTTTCTTTTCTTCATCCTCTCCCTCTCTGCTCCACCATTTCTGTTTTTTGGATTGCCACTGTCCATCTTCCGCTATTATCGAACTAGCGCGCCACGATACACATGACTGATGTTGGACTAAATGTTGCTGCGTTCGCTTCGGTGACGGCAGTTTCGGATTGGCTATCGGCACATGCGTGGAACCAATCACGTGTCATGATAGGCAGAGATCATACCATTAGGTGAAAGGCAGGACTGTAGCCAGATCTGACTGAATGTGGTATCCAGGCTGCCCCATGTTGCTTTTGCTTTGAACACTGGCCTCTGACTCTGCGGACCAATCAGCAGGCGGCAAGGGCTAAATATAAGCAAATTACGTAGCGTTAAAGTCTGGGTTCAAAGTCTGGGTTTCATGGTTTAAATATATAGCTATGTGCTGAATCTGAGGGCATTTCAATTTTTAAAAAGGCGTTTTCTGTTTTTAGATTGCTGAGATAGGCTAAAACTCCGTCCCCCATAGTGCTTCCCCTTTCATAGGCTGTGTCTCAAACAGAAGCTGCCTCGCTGCCTTACTGCCTCGCTCTCTTGCTCCCTCTGAAGGTCGCTCAAAAGGCAACAAATTTGGGACTCACTTTGAGGGCAGGATGATGTCACGTGAGTTCAGTGTTTACGTTTGTTAGCTTGCTAGCCATTTAGCTGGCTAGTTACTGGAAAGCTCACAGAGGCTTAGAAACATTAGATACACTATTCCAGTGTATTAAATAATATAACTAACAAATTATGGAGTTTACTGTATATTCACACTGTAAAAAAGCTCCCCTACTGCCACCGCAACTACCGCTTTGTTGTTTTCGGACGGAATTAATATGTTTGTTAGTTGCTCTGTGCTCCCCTGGGGTGATAATCCAGAATAGGGTATCTGACGATCTCCATTCACTTCTATAGGGCAGCTAAAACGACACTCAAAATTACACTTCTAGCACGTATACGAACGCGAATGAAGCGGATTCTGACAATACAAAAAATAACCAGTCCTCAGGTAACTACACAACACAAAGTTCTACCAAAGTTCAGTTGTGCTTTAAGAAGCAGCAACTTTTACATTCAACCCATATATTATATTGTTGAAACATGAAGTGCAAAAAAAAAAAATTGTTCTCTTTGTTCTCTTGGCTGTTTTTCCACTCCATTAGGCATAATCAGTATTGAATGAAGCTTTAGACCATAGCTGAACCACATTTTAACAACATTTATTGAAGTTATCACGCGTTGAGTGATAAAAGAATGTGTTTGATGTTTTAAATGTGATTTTTTGCAACTTTGTTATAATTTGTTTGTATTCTTTGACTTTTGTGATTACAGAATGAGAACCATCTAAAATACATCACAATAATATGAACGACAAAAAATAGTTTTAAGATCTTGCATTTGAAAAATCTGTTTTATTATGCCCAAACAGAATTTCTTATTTATAGGTGTATATATACTTATTTTATCGGTTTGTCATTTTGGTGTGCCTGTCAAAACATGCCCGTGTAAAAACGGTATGGTGATATCATTGTTTAGCCATTCATAAAAGTAGAACAGACAGAAACTTACAACTACTATTGCTGCTGTAGTAAGCAGGTTTGCGTGTGTGCCCAGAGCACAAGTTTTGTTGTGTTTACCTCAATGGTATGCAATATGCATACTTGGAGTTGGTTTGCTATATAAAAATGTTAATTTTCATGAATAGATTCAAGATATATGATCATTGATGTCTTGTCATTGAAGTTAAAATTGTGCTGTGTAATGTAGCTATTTGCATTAATACGTTTAGACAAATTTGTCAGCTAACGTAGCTAGCCGTCCATAGTTCTTAGTTGGTTACCAGTATTAGATGGTTCCTTAGCTCAGCATCAAAACTTTGATGTTACTAAATATGAGGCAGTTCCTTCTTTCGTGTTTCCATTCAGAATTTTTTCTTTCTAATGTTCATTTCAACAAAATCTGCGTTTATAACAATGATCATGAAAAATATGTCTACTCCCACCCCCACTTATGTAGGTGACCAAACTTAGACCAAGTCTATTACAAGGAAACATGGTGTATGATTTCTTCAACAAGGCCACTCTGCTCTGGTAGTTTGAAGATGATAAAATGTTCCATTGTCAGTAGCCATGCAATAGATGTACAGCTTTCAAACTAGAATTCAGTAACTCATAGGAAATAACTTCACATGTTGCTACAATTCACAAACCAAGATGAAATTTCTGGTGATATTTTGTTTTATGAATGGATTCATAAAAATAATTTTCTAAAAAACTTTTTGTTGAGTAAGTAGGTTGGCCCTGCCTTCCTTTGAAATGTATGATTTTCCTCGGGCTATTCTTTCTCAGTGTAGTTTAATCAGACCACTTTCTTTCAGGCCGCAGTCCATCTGAGTGCATGTTTAACAATCCTGACATGCACATTTTTCCCTCCATTATTATCGTAATGATGCATTTCTATACAAGCATATCTGTCCCTCAAGCTGCTGCTGATGGATGAAAGTATATTTGGAGCCCCCCCCCCGAGACAGTCCCTTTCATTATTTCAAGGTCACATTCCATATCTGCAGCAGTCTGCTTTGAATCTCACTTGATTGTGCACTTCACTTTCTTATTCATTTTATGGAATGGGCAGAAAGTATAGGTTTAATTTTTTTTGTTTTATGTTCGGTCTTCCATGGAAAAATGTGCTGTCAAATATGAATAGACACTGCTTTACGTAATTGCTTCGGCTCATTACAAATTCCGATCGCGATGTACTTAACGTGGATTTTGTTTGAATACAGTTGAATGTGTGTTAAAGGACTACAGTTGGGTCGGGTGATGATGTTCCTAATGAGGCCCTACCTTTTCCATTGGGCACAGTTTCCACATCGATCTGTGATAGCAGCACAATTCGAGATAATTTGTGCAATGCCTCTGTTCTAATCTACGCCTTAACTATTCTGTGACCCAAAGTTTAAAAAGCTGGTGTCCATATAATAATACGTGGGAAATTAAGCAGTTGCTTTTCAACTGGAACGTGGACAATAGGCATTGAAATGAGTATTTTCTGTAAATATATTTACGCGTTTCTTCCTCCTCTGAACATTTATTAACATTTAATAACGTTTGAAATGTCTGTAGTCATGTCTTTTAAGTTATTTACATGGCCCCACCTATTTATTTATATCAAAAGTGATTGATGTGTATCCTAAGGTGTGTTAACAAAATGGAATCATCTTGCAGGTAGTTGCCACAATTTTGGAATGTAAATATGATAATTCTGTACCATGGTATGTGATACCGCTGTTCTTGCAACAACAAAAAGAGACACAAATAACCAAGACTTTTTGCTTGGTTTTTCTACAGGCATCATGCCACCATGAGACAATCCACATCAAAGTGCAGCATGAGCCACAGGGCTCCAGGAATAGCTGTTCATGTTTTTCTGTGAACCATGACTGGTGTCCAGTCAAAATAATTTAATCCACAAGCAGAAAAGTACTCTGTGTCTCCTTGTAACACACACATGTGCAATGACAGAAACTAAGTAATGACTTAAAGTATACTTGCTTTTACAGTAAATTAATATTGTCCTTAATTTGGCCTAAACATTAGGCTGCACCAAGAAGGAAACCATAGCGAGTTGAAAATAATCCTTTTGGGAACCTCCTCTGCCTTACCTTAGAATCTTCAAATTATCATCGCTGATTGGAAGAGAAGGGTTGTGTATTAGTTCTTCTTCAATCAAAACAGTTGTCAAATCATCCGGCTGAATCTGATAAAAACCACAAGCTATGGAGCCTACTTGCTTATCCAGAAATATTCACCTGATAGCACAGATTTGAATTAAGCTTGGATTGCCACCACACACTTGTTGCAACTCAGCATCTGTTGTGCACTTTTGGAGCTGTTGCTGATAGGGAAGAGCAGATTGGATTTGATGGATTATCCCAGGCCTGTTGCTGATATGGATGGGCAGATTGGATGTGATGGATTATCCCAGACCTGTTGTTGATATGAAAGGCCAGATTGGATGTGCTGGATTATACCAGACCTGTGGCTGATATGGACGGGCAGATTGGATGTGATGGATTATCCCAGACCTGTTGTTGATATGAAAGACCAGATTGGATGTGATGGATTATCCCAGACCTGTGGCTGATATGAAAAAGCAGATTGGATGTGATTGGTTATCCCAGACCTGTTGCTGATATGAAAGAGCAGATTGGATATGCTGGAATATCCCTCTCCCGGACCTGTTGTTGATATGGAAGGCCTGATTGGATGTGATGGATTATCCCAGACCTGTTGTTGATATGAAAGGGCAGATTGGATGTGCTGGATTATCCCAGGTCTGTTGTTGATATAGAAGGGCAGATTGGATGTGCTGGATTATCCCAGTACTGTTGTTGATATGGACCGGGTCGATTGGATGTGATGGGTTATCCCAGACCTGTTGTTGATATAGAAGGGCAGATTGGATGTGATGGGTTATCCCAGACCTGTTGCTGATATGGACGGGCAGATTGGATGTGCTGAATTATCCCAGACCTAGTGCTGATATGAAAGGCCAGATTGAATGTGATGGATTATCCCAGACCTGTTGTTGATATAGAAGGGCAGATTGGATGTGATGGATTATCCCAGGTCTGTTGTTGATATGAAAGGCCAGATTGGATGTGATGGATTATCCCAGTACTGTTGTTGATATGGACTGGGTAGATTGGATGTGATGGGTTATCCCAGACCTGTTGTTGATATAGAAGGGCAGATTGGATGTGATGGGTTATCCCAGACCTGTTGCTGATATGGACGGGCAGATTGGATGTGCTGAATTATCCCAGACCTAGTGCTGATATGAAAGGCCAGATTGAATGTGATGGATTATCCCAGACCTGTTGTTGATATAGAAGGGCAGATTGGATGTGCTGGATTATCCCAGGTCTGTTGTCGATGTGAAAGGCCAGATTGGATGTGCTGGATTATCCCAGTTGAACCGTCAGCATGATTGTACGTGTTCAGTTGTTCTGTTTTGAAAATGCCACAGATATTTTCAGAATTGTATGTTAATTGCTGGATAAGCAGTAATTGCATTTCAGTTTGATTTGACAGGGAGCGGAGCGCACCTTGCCAAGGACGATCACTTGTAACTAATACAGCTTTATTTCACGGCCACAGCAGTGTAGGGCTTAGAACTATAATACGGAACTAAAGCACGCTTATGGGAAATGAAGTTCCGTCTGAAATTAGACTTGCACCATGTCTGCAGGCTGAGCCTGACTACCGAGGCTTATTAAACCCCACGAGAGGAAAAAGAAGAGAAACAGAGCTGTCATTTTAACAAGATATACAGGGTTAGAACGCTTGAACAGTCATTGGCACTAATTAGGAGTCTTCCTCTAATGTTGCGATTTTAAATGTCTGCAGTGAGAGGATGCGCCAGGCTCGGCTTAGCCTCTGTAGCCCCTCATTAGGATTTTACCAGTCTTCTTTAAACTGTATATCAAATGAAAGAATAATTTGTCGGCAATGGCTGGCTTTTCACATTTATAACAATGCCTGCACGACAATGAACGAGTCCTACCCTTCCTTTTGTCTCACTGTACATATTCAAACTGCAGCATTCTCTCGGAAAGGCAAAGGGGCAGGTTCATAAATTATATTTCCATCTGTATTGATGCCATTTTAATTGTACATTGGTCATTGTCATCCAGCGCATGAACTGAAAGATAAGTAGAGTCATTATAAAGGCCACGCCACCACAAACATTTACAGCTCTAAAGAGAAGAGACGGCTGTGGGATTCTTTTTCTACTCCGTTAGATGAGGGATGGTTCCGGTGTTTTAGTAATGCTTGTGGCATTTTCCTACGAATACAGGAACTAATCCATTATGATTATGAAGCTGCTCATGGGAATGGGTATTAGTGGATACCTTTAGCTCTGAATCAATATATTAAGCTTTTGGTCCCTTAAAAGTATTTATACTATGCAAAGAAAAAGGAAAAATGTTCTCTTAGAAAACATCCAAACCTAGGATTGTGCTTTCCTCTCAACAAACAGTGGTAGTGCAGAGTTTATTCATTTTGCTCTAGTGTTTGCACAACCTTCACACTGGATCTCTAACTGAATCTCTGCCTCTGTCTGCTACCAAATAGGTTTTGTTAATATGCGGAAGGGGTGAACGGTAACAGGGGCCAAGGCCATAATGAGGACGCCGCTCAAGGATGGTGTTCTTTCAGAGGTTATATTCAACTAAGGCCCTGACTAATAATGATCCGTAAGGATTCCATGGCAAAGAGAAAGGGGTGTTCCTCGATGCCCTGTCCAAATTCAAGATACGACTCTCTCAATCCAGCCTCCTAGTTATTGTGCAGTTTCTTTGCCTCACGGCCAAAGGGGTGTTGAGCGTTCTGTTGCAGTGCTGCTGTTCATCATCCATGCCACAGCCACACATTGCTGTTGACTGAAGTTCATTTCTCCTCCTCAATGTAAATTATCATGATTTAAAAAACATTAATGGAACTCTATAAATGCATTTTTTTTTCATTTTAAAGGAAGTCTCAAGCTTTTCATATATGTATATATATATATATATATATATATATATATAAATGAAACTATATTAAACTAATCATGTAGAGAAGTTTAAAAAAAAAGCCTAGTCTGGTTTTCAGTTATTTTGTATTTGTAATTAATCCACATTTTCAATTTGTTCATGGATGCCAAAAATAAATTTACCGCTTGTGTTCTGTTTGCTTATTAGCACCTTTGAAACTATTAACCTGGGGGGGCATTCTGTCAGAAAGCAATCACTTTGTGACCTCACACATTTTGTTATACATGTTATAATATATACAATATATATTATATGGTTTTTATCTCAATTCCAAACAATATAAACATTATGTGGTTTACGGTTGCCATTTACCTCTGCTAAATCACATTTGCCAATGAAAGTGTCGTTGATTTGTGATAAAGATCTGATTTATTAAAAACAATATAAAACTTTTTCTAAAAAAATATATTTTTAGAAATCCACTATAATGACGGCATGGGTGGCATAAATCATGTTTATCTGGGAATTAAAATGAAACAAGGTTTTCATGCAGTAGATTATTGATATTTATTGTTTTGAACTGACATTCTCAATTATTTTTCATTGTCTTATTATAAGAAACCATTTGGCAAAAAGACATAAAGCAAATACGGATGAAGAATAAAACATAGAAACATAAAACAAGAACCAAATTTACACTGGTTTAGTCACTCAAAAGTGTCATTCCTCTTTTACTAAAAGTTTTAAAAGGGTCAATTTGACCCAGACCAAACATTGTGGTATTACAGACATAACTACTCCTGTAGAATGCATACAGCGCATTAGCATTAGGCTTAGCCATTCACCCTTAGCAAAAGTTTATCCTTAATTCATCCTTTGTCAAGTTTATAAATGATGCTTCTTGTGACTTCCCAGTTTCGAATGCCCAAGGTGCATTAAGTGTGCATATCATTGACTGTTGCACCGTTTCTGAACTGACACCTAAACATTACTTGTATATTATACATGGAGTGCTAAATATGCCTTATCTCTTCCTTATTATGAATACCCTGCTGACCAGTTAATAGTTTATGGGGCAGACTTCAGTTGATATTCTTTCACAGCAGTCCTTATGCATAATTCTCAGCTCCTGATTTTGAGAAAAGCAGTCCCAAGCCAAAGTTTTGGCTATTCTACTATTTTCTTTTTCTTTTTTTTTTTCCTATTGATAATTTAGATTTATTTTTTCATTTTTTTTCATTTTTTTTTTTTAACTAAACTTTGTTACACATAATTTCTTTGTACAGGTAATACATCATATGGGAGCCATACATTTTAAAAATTGGTCTTGGATTTAGTTGGTTATGTGTTTGTGGTTCTTATTAATTGTGGTTGTTTTTACCATCTCATGCCAAAAAATCAAGTCCAGTGGCAAAATATGTTAATTAGTTGCTCTGTGCTCCCCTGGGGTGATAATCCATAATGACAGAATCCGCTTCATTCGCGTTCGTATACGTTGTAGAAATGTTATTTTGAGACCGTTTTAGCTGCCCTATAGAAGTGAATGGAGAGCGACAAATACCCTATTCTGGATTATCACCCCAGGGGAGCACAGAGCAACTAACAAACATATTTCGCCACCATTTGGACTCATATCATGGCCAGGTAACTACACAACCCAAAGTTTTACCAAAGTTCAATTGTGCTTTAAGAGTGCAATGCAGTCACCTTTTTTTATGAGTCATGATTTCCGGATTGTTCAGACGAGTCTGACATGATTGATTCAGAGGGGGTGACTCTGATAAATGGCCTTCATGAATGCTTATCGAATCTCAATGACCCAGTTCCGAGGCCTGGATGTAAATTTAATGTGCTCCTAAATGGTCATATCTGTGGCAGCTGAAGTGCCTACAGCTATCACTGTATGTTGAGAGGATACTCTTTTTTTATTACATGTGAGGAGTGAGTGATTAAATTATCTCGGAAATGAAATGTGATTTGACAAAATACTAGCGTCCCTCTTTCCTCCCTCAGAATAAGTCCAAGCTCTATTGAAACCTAAATGTTGTTCCTTCTCAAAATAAGCAAGCTCCTTCAAAAGTTATTACTATTGTTTTCATACCAATAATAACAATACTAATCGGAAGAGGAACCACGATGATAATCACAACAATAAACAGAAATTGATCTGATGTACAGTGGCTGTATGCTCAATAATCGGAGGCTCTCTTAGCAAGTACTCTGAAGGATGGATGTATAATATGACTGTATTGTTTCGCAATATTATTGCCGGTAAGTGTATTGTCTCAGTAGCATTCATTTTTCTCTCTCCAACAGGTATTTGTTATGTATTAATTTACTTGGTTTATGTATTTATTAACTCAATTATTTTGCTACATTTCCCCACTGAATAGAGAATCGGCAATCTGGGGTATTGTTTGCTTATTTCCCTCTGGTTTTCTTCACAATCTCTTTTTAATTCCATAAAGTGGGACGGCCCAAATCCAATTGTTTATAATGGCCCTGAGATATTTTTTTACATTTTTTGAAATTCAAATTTTTTTGTTGTTTATTATTGGGTTTTTTTTGGTTTAGCATTACTCATCTTTTAATCATCAAGGATTACCTGCAGGCAGGTGTGTGTTAATACACTTTTAGCTGTCAAGGGCTTAGGAAACAGTGAGGTTATTTAATTTGAGGAAATACAGTACTCTTGCACTCAGGCAGTTATTTTCATGTAATATGAGTGTCCAGCCTCTGTAAGGCACCATTGCATGGTACATATTTGTAACAAGAAAACTATTACTCTTTAATAAATCTAATGTGGTATACTGTAAAGGAAAAAGGTATGTGACTTGTGTTGCCTTATAAGAATAAAATACCTATCCATGACGGAGGCCATAATAGATGCTTCAGCTCTTTTTCTGGAAGATATATGTTTTGTGACCATTGCTCAAAGCATTTGTTATGTAAAAACTATGTAATTCCCAATTGTGGATGTCAATAATTGAGACACAAAATCAAGCACTCCCTTATCAAAACAGATTTGATAAGCTTGTATCGCAAATAAACTAACTAAATCAATCTTGACCCGACCAGATTTGTATTTGGTGACAAGAAAGGCTCAGGTTTACAGCAGAATGGTCTCAGTAACTGCACTGTGTCCTGTTGCCAAGTTCATTTGAAACTTCAGTTGAGATGTGATTTTGTGTGATGTTGCTCTTAATGGTTGTTATTTGGAAAGAGTCCCCCTGTGTGTGCAAGTATGCACACGTGCACTCCTCACCTCTAGGGACCCCCTGGACCCCCACAGTACCCGGGAAAGCTTTCTGTGTTATACCCCCTTAGCTCCGCTCCTGGTTGCTCCTAAAGCTTCTGACATACGCGTGCACCAGAATAAATAGTGTTGTATGCTTAGATTTTGCACTATTTTTAGGTCACTCTCTAGGTTCAAGGAGTAGGATCAAGGATCTTTAGCTTATATTCTGCATTTCAGTTAGAATATATAACAACCTATTCAGGCAAGATGTGCTGAGCCAAAGAGAGAGGGCCATTGGATGCTATAAGAAAATCAATACCTTGGACAAAAGTAAAACATATTTTATTATGCTTCTTTCTTCGTTCCTCTGCTGTTGGGATTGTCTGACAGCTCACTAGGCTGTAACCCCAGGTCAGGCAGGCGTGCATGTGGTGGTTTCTTTAATCTGCTTCCCATCATCGGATATTCTATGAGGAAAGGCAGCTATTCGTACCGGAAATGTTTCTAGGAAGGCTCATGTATCTGACATTGAGGGGCACACTTCAAATCTGGAAACCCTCAAGCTAGTAATAAAATGGCTGCCGCATTATGATTTGCTGCAAAATGGATCTGGTTTCATGTGAGGCGATGGAGACCCTTAGCCGCTCAGAGATTAGCTATTGTTCGATTTTTTCCCATGCATTTTTAATGGGCCACAATTTACCTAACGCACCGCGATAATCCAAGGCGTGATGACCCTGCTATACATTAGGTCACATGCACTTCCAGCTAAGCAATGCGTATGTGTAATTCAAATGAATTTGTATATCCACGTCTCCTGTGGTCATGCGCTAAACCGTAATAATCGGGGGGGAGGGGAGGGGGGGGGGGGGGGTGGCTGTGTGCTGTAGAGGTTAAGGAGCATAGCCTTTAACCCATAGGGTTCAAGCTCGATTCCCAGATGGAGTGCTGTTCTTGTGCCCTAGAGCGAGGTACTTAACTTGCTTTGCTTCAGTAAATATCCATATGTGAAATGATTATTTTCGTACAAAGGCTTATGAAATTCTGTCCCTGCCCACACTGCATAAAATGTATTTTGATCCGTGAAAGCTCCAAATAGTCATGGGGTAATATTAAACTTTTTTTTGTGTGTCCAAAAACAAATTATCTTAAGCACTACAAAATGCTACTTACCATCATAGTGCCGTCTGTGATGACCTATCCTCTTACAAACTGACCCCTCCCCCTCTTTTATTTAGCCTGATTAAACATTCCTATTTTAAACTAATGTGTATATTAAATATGTATCTATTCAGTTGAAATATTAGGAAAATGACATGGAGCGCCCCGCGTCACGCTCACACCACTCGCGTCACAGTAGGGGATTTCGGCTGACCTCATTTTAAAGAAGTTTGCATGTTTTGAGGCGGTCGAATGTTTGTTTGACGTGCCCTCTCCGGAGGCCCTCTCCCGCCTGCCGCCGCTCCTCTTCCTCTCGCGGCGTCCGGCGAGCTCCTAATTGTTTGACTTATCAACAGAACGCGGCCGCTCGATACACTAGCAGACAAAAAAACGCCTCTCAGCAGCACACGGTCATTATGGCGAGCTGATGACTGTGCAGCGTGACCTGCTAGTCATTTAGAGCTAATAGATTGTGAGATACCTGTGTTAGATGTTTAACTGCACCTCTCGTGACCTTATATTGACCATCCTGGCTATTGGTTATTACACCTAATTATATAGCTTCCCAGACGGTTAATTGGAATGAATCGAAAGGATACCCATATGGACATGACTGCGTATATAAAAACCGTACATTAGTTTGGAGCATCTTAATGAAGTCCAGCTGGTTGAATAATTGAACGTTTGGACACACTCAGTGTGATGGCTTTCCACGCAGCAGGCATTTGGTGTCCACGGCAATGTGCATTTTCTCTTGTTGGGACATGTTTTGTGTGTTCAGGGAGTGAGCAAGATCCTCTGTGCCACCACTGTGCAGTGCTGCACAACTGCATGGAGAGGGCCAGCCCATCACGATGAATAAAGGAGGAGGCTGCGCTCTGCTGTGAACAAACCGGTCCGAATCTGTATCGATCTTGTTCAGAGCAGGGTGTTGTGTTCCTTCATATCTCGCTCTTTTTTATCATTGTATTGTCCTTTGATTATCTTCGACGTGTCAACCTTCTCTCCTGTGAGTTTATTCGGCGGTAACTGAGGTCAGTTTAAAGCTCCGCAGGGCCTCTTTGAACTGAAGCCTCAGCTGGGGGATACTTAAGGAATTTCGCCAGTGAACCCAAAAACACCGTTCATGACAAAATTAAGAATAAAGAACATAATTCAGTCGTGTGATAAACTCACAGAATAAGATGATAATAATTTTCAGCAACAATTTTCCAATCTCTTTTCAAAATGAGTGTTTCTGAAATTGACTTCAAAGTGTGGCGTACACGTCCTGTGTTTATGGCCCATTCACACCAATGGCTTCAGCTGATTGGACGTCCTGCCCCCAGCTGGTGCCGTCAGACCTGGAGCCGCCATGTTAGCAAGGCAAGAACAGTTGACATTGCCCAAGCTATTAAGAAAATACTTGTGCAGCATGAAGCTGACTTTACAGGTGTTGAGGCTTATGTGCGTGACATTTTTAACCTGACTTTTACACAGCTTAGCACAGTTTAGTTTTTCTTTTTTGTGCAGTTTTTCCACTATACCTATTATTTGACCCTTCTGAGATGTCCAAAGACTTTTAAGACTATTTTGTATGTTAATGGAGAAAAAAAAAAAACTTTGCTGTTCAGTCTGCTGAATATCTTTAAACCATTGCTCTACGTTGCATACAGTGGGTACAACATTGTAATATGTAAATACTATGCTTTTAGACCTGCTGGTAAGTGCAAGTACACCTGAATGTCAGTGAGTGTAGTTTAAAACATAATTCTCATTGCGATTGTGTTTCTAAATTGTTTCTATGGGAGGAGTAGCTTTTCAATATTCAATTAATTAATTTAGTGAGTAAACCATAATAATAATAATAATAATAAACAAATGCTGTCTGCAATTAAAATTGTATCTTACTGCAGGTAAAATGAACTGTGAAATGTAACCACACTGTTTTCACTAAGTTTGTTTCAGTAGTAATGAAAAACACAATGTTTGTCTTATCTGCCACATTATTATTTTAAATGTTATTGGATACACCTGGTTTATTTGAAACTAATCAATGAAGTCAGTATAATAAGGCATGACGTAGTACCATAGACGCTACTGTTCTTTTTCCACCCGCACAAAACTATTTCAGTACTGCTTAATATTATTTAGCATATGTCTGTGTTGCTTGGGAACACAGTTCAGTGTTTTTTATAGTTTAATTTGGCTATAAGTCATTGTAATTATAATGCACCCACAGTTAGTTTGAGTAGACATCCAAAATCCAACTGCAAGTATAATTGAATATTTGGCTGAAACATTTGTGTGGACAGGGTTATGAGTAAGTTGTAGTACTTCTGCATAGTGTAAATATTTAATGTGAAAATGGGAACTTTTCCGAGCTGTGGGCTGACCCCAAGTAGCACTTCATATACCTCATTACCATGATGAGCATTTTTTCTCCTTCAGCATCCGTAGTATTAAATTAGAAACACTGTCGTACATGGATACAATTTCAGTTCAAAAAACTGATGTCGGTTTAGATCACGCGTGTTTTTTTGTTTTGTTTATTGGCTCCGGTGATATGCAAGCGATACTCATTGAAGTTGCATGGACGATAGTCATCTTTTGCCATTAAATAAATAACTTCAAAATGAAGAATTGCCAAGAGATGAAATTGGACAAAGTTTCACTGTGTGTTGCTCTGCTGTCAATGGAATTGGGAGCACTCCATCTTTTTTTATGAGGTATGATTTTTTATCTTTTTTTTTGTACATATAAAAATGAAAAGTTGTCGCTCAGAGATGGCAAAGGCTCGTTTGTACAAAGTAAATGCAAAGATAAAAAGTACATTTAGAAAGTCAACCGATGAAAAAAAACATACAGGGTGGACAGCTGTTGTCTGGTCAGATTAAGGTGGGTGGATTAGGCTGGCTCTTATGAAGGAGAGTGTTATCTTATTCATTTCTAGAGGTTGGAAAAGATCCTTTGCCTGTCCCCGTGTAACAGACTGGTTGCATTGGAAATACATTTTTATTGGTAGCGGAAGATGAAACTAAACTCCGTTTGGATGAAAATCTTTAAATCCAGTAGTGTGTAACCCCAAGTTAAAAGCGTAGCAACTCTTTTCATGGTTCTAAAATTTGATGGACAGATTGTCAGCTCTCACTTATCCACAGTTACGGGGTTTTGACTGGTGCTTTAGAAAAATATTAAGTGGATGTTTCTGCTGTAGATAAAGTTCAGACTTCTGGTATAGCTAGTTTTATTCTAAGAAATTAGTTTTCATGCACGCCTCTGTGACTTCGTTGTGTACTTTCTAGTATTCTTAGAGGGAGCTTAGAAATTCTCCAAGAACTTAATGAAAAATGTTTTTTATGTTATTCTTGCCTGGAAAATATTATGGTTTCAGGCTAACCAATTGCATTCTATGGGCTGTGTAATTCTTTTCTGATGAATTAAACGTATCTTTCATGTTAGTATGTTCTCTGCCCAGTGCACATATGAGGCTGTGTCAGGGCATTGCACACCGGGAAGTGTACAGCAGTGTACTAATGGCTATCATTAAATATAAAGCAGCAGAAAGCCTGAACAACATATCCCTTCGCCTCTCAAGAGTAGTCGGATAAGATTCATGTATTAAAGGGGACTGTGGTGGCTTATTGCATTCTGTTTAATTAAAAACACAAGGAGAATTGACAGTTATGTACTGCATACTACTACTGAACAAGGCCAGCTTGTGGCTTATAGGCTTAGAGGTGCTTGTGTGTCTCTTTTGCAACAGGACAGGTACATTTTCTTCTTTTTTTTCTACATTGGTCATGTACTCTTTATTCTCAGTTTGCTGGGCCGGTGTCGAAAGTGTAACTCGCACTGCCAACACTAAATGTGTCTTTTCTATGGGAATTAGCCATTTTATATCGCCAGTTAATCCAGGACCATCTTGTACCCTACTCTGAAATAGAGCAACAGACGGGCTTCAAAAAGTAAGGCTGCCTGAAATTGAAAATGTCCCTCCTTTGAAAGTTCTATAAGGATATTCAATGAAGCTCTGAACCTTTTTTTATTGTTGTTATTCGCGTACAGGTCATTATTAAACGTTCTTTTAGGTAATCGATACCCCGGAGGCATGTCGCAGGAAGGACATAGATAAAGTCTGAAACGTTATCGCCGCTCTACACCAGCATTTCAAAGTCACTGTTTAATAAATGGCCATTATCAGTGTGCATGTATATTGATGCGTACATGCGCATTAAGTCCTTATGCTGGGCTTGAAAGCCTGTCTGGTTGTGAATGAAGTGGGTTAAAATGTACAGTGGCAATTTTTTTTGTTTTGTTTTGTGTGTGTTAGTTGCATTTTAATTAACGCTTAAAATATTGTTTGATAAATTATTAAAATATTGAGAACCGAGATACAAACCATTAGATGGCTACTGTATGTTACATATTGAGCTGTTTTTAAAGTGTTTACACTCTTATTTTGAAGGGCTATATTAAACGTGTATTTCATTTGTAAGAATAGGCTACAGACATGCTGAATAAAGAAAATCAAATGTGCAGTATGTATTAAGGAGCAATACAAAAACATGGCATTTGGCTCCCTGAAGGTCCCCTGGGTAGCTCCGTAATGGCTGAAACCAGCTTCTGTTCAACGGAGAGGATACATTTATCTGTAGCCTTGTTATAAAACTTAGTCTTTTTGCACTAGTGCTTTTGTGCAGGGTATATACAAATTGTGTATAATTTCAATGATATGATGTGATAATTACTTTTATTAATGGTGGATTTTTCCACAAATGTATTTTTGTGAACATATACAGTCAAGCCGGAAAGTCTGCACACCCCTTTTACCTTCTCCGTGTTTTATTACGTTACAGACTTATACTACAATAGATTGAGTTCATTTTTTGCCTCAAACATCTACACACAATAGCCAATAATGACGAAGTGAAAACAGGTTTTTAGAAAATATGCAATTTTATTTTACTGACAAAAATAGGTTATTTAGGGGTTACATATCTGTACACACCCTTAGCCTAATACTTGGTTGCTGCACCTTTGGCAGCGATTACAGCTTCAAGCCGTCTTGGGAAAGAAGCTACGAGCTTGGCACACTTGTTTCTGGACATTTTTGCCCATTCCTCTTGGCATATCCTTGCAAGCTCCGTCAGGTTGGATGGGGTGCGTCGGTACACAGCCATTTTCAGCTCTTTCCACAGATGTTCAATTGGATTCAAGTCTGGGCTCTGGCTGGGCCACTCAAGGACATGCACAGACTTTCTCCGAAGCCACTTCTTTGTTCTCTTGGCTGTGTGCTTCGGGTCGTTGTCATGTTGGAAGGTAAACCTTCGCCCCAGTCTGAGGTCCAGAGTACTCTGGAGCAGGTTTTCTTCAAGGATCTCGGTGTACTTAGCTGCATTCATCTTTCCCTCTATCAGGACTAGTCGCCCCGTTCCCGCTGCTGAAAAACATCCCCACATCATGATGCTGCCACCGCCATGCTTCACTGTAGGGATGGTATTAGCCAGGTGATGAGCGGTGCCTGGTTTCCTCCAGACGTGACGCTTGGTATTCAGGCCAAAAAGTTCAATTTTGGTTTCATCAGACCAGAGAATCTTGATTCTCATGATTTGAGAGTCCTCTAGGTGCCTTTTGGCAAACTCCAAGCGGGCTGTGATGTGCCTTTTACTAAGGAGGGGCTTCCGTCTGGCCACTCTACCATAAAGGCCTGATTGGTGGAGTGCTGCCTGGATGGTTGATCTTCTGAAAGGTTCTCCCATCTCCACAAGGATACGCTGGAGCTCTGTCAGAGTGACCCTCGGGTTCCTGCTCACCTCCCTAGCCAAGGCCCGTCTTCCCCGATTGCTCAGTTTGGCCGGGCGGCCAGGTCTAGGAAGATTCTTGGTGGTTCCAAACTTCTTCCATTTACGAATGATGGTGGCCACTGTGCTCTTTGGGACCTGTAAAGCTGCAGAGATTTTTCCGTACCCTTCTCCAGATCTATGCCTTGACACAATCCTGTTTCTGAGGCAGGGGCCCAGATTAGGGTAAAAGTCATACTTGTCCTTATCTTAGAAAAGATACTTGTCCTTCCTAAAAGTTACTTGTCCTACTCGCATCGCTGCGAGCGCTGTAGACACACATCCACTCTCACAGAAAAATATATTTTTGGTGCCTATTTTTCTGTCTACTTCTTTAGCCTGAATGCACCAACTGCATCTCGTTATCCCTTCCTCCTCCCAGACAAGCATGGTCTCCAATTTTCCTGGAAAGTGCGATCTCTGCTCTCTGAATCATATTTTCGCGGAGTTTTTTGCTGATCTTCTTTGGTTTTAGCCTTTTTAGTGGGGGGTTGACTTGCACCCTCAATAAATCTCCACATCTTTGAAAATCCGATCACTACGTCGCATGTAGCCCAAAGATAGACACGACGTTATTCCTTTTCTCCACGGATATTTATGTTTGACTTGTGCAGCGTGTGCTCATGGGACTGTGTAGCAGTGAAGTTCTGACGGGTGCCCGCAGGTGGCGTTAGCGACTAGTGTTCTGACTGTACATATCATAACGTACACTCTAGTCGGGACTCGAACGAGAGATTTTTTCCAGTCCCAACAAGAGTGTGGTATGGTAGCTAACGTAATAACTAACTAATAATTCCTAGATGTAACCGAGCAGGGATGTGATTTGTGCTTGGACTGTAGGACGGAGATGAGAAATCACTGCAGGAAAATCACAACGATTCTTCAGCCTGGCGAGAGGACTCACCGAACTGAATACAGACAGTAACTAACGTTAGCTAGCTAGTGTTCATGGATATTGCTAGCTAATTAAAGGCTTGGTAAGTGATAAATGCATGATCACTTACTAAGCCTTGTGTTGGCAAACAACTAGCAACAACAGATCGATACCCAATGTCCGTGAACGCTAACGTTAGCGAGCTAACTAACTAGCTGATATCGCTGTTGTGTCTGTGTGCTGCAAACTTGCTTGACTGCTGCATTCTGGCATAGCAGCAACAACAACAACGCGGTGAGCACAGACAGACTGTGTGCGAGTGATAATGTGTGCCGCTTTTCCCATTTGGAACTTAGGAAATATTTTTTAATACCCGTGCATGACGAACGTGTATGTTACGTTGTGATAAAAATCTATTGTAGAATATGTCTGTAACGTAATAAAACGTGGAGAAGGTGCAAGGGGTGTGCAGACTTTCCGGCTTGACTGTAAATGTTAACATCAAATACAAGTAAACCACCATTTGATTATTTACTGTCTGCTTTAATGTGTTGTTCAAAGTTCTAACTGAACCGTTGAAATCCTTATTTTGAAATAAATTGAAAATGTACATCCATAAAAAAAATCCTTGCTATATCCATCTTCAATGTTCTTCACTGCCTCAGTATGATACGCACATCAGTTGGTCTGCATGAAATGCCTGCATGTCGGAATACAAGTGGTAATATGACAGTTTAACCTTCTGTGCTAGCAATCAGGGCAGTGGAGGTACAGCCTTACACAATGGGTCACATATGTCAAAGTTCCATGGAATTCTCCACAACGGAGCTGATGGTTGGTGGAGTTCATTGTCTCTAGCTACGGACTTTACCTCACGTTGCGTAGCCTTCTTTACAAAATGTTTGCAGCGCTTTATGCACCTAACTATTTTCTATTCACCCAAGAAGCAAATAAAAATAACAACAAGCCTAAAATATGCAATCCGTGACTTCCAAGTAATTTCTTCCTACCTAAAACAGTGATTCTTATTCCCTGCTCTTTCATAGGCTGCTGCTTGGGTTGGAGGACTGTTGGAAAAATAATAAACTCAGCCTAAGGCTTGCTATGAGGTTTTCTTTACTTCACACCCTAATGTTGAACATTAGGTGATCATAAGAGGACGTGCACCACTGCCAGCGAACCATGTGTCGATGGTCACGAGTCTTTACATCGCCTAATTTGCATGTGAATCACAAGAAATGGAAACCGCAGGTTGCTGGGTTGGAGCTGGTCGTCTTTGTAGCGCCAGTACGGACTGTGGCTACCAGCTATGCAGGGTGGCAATGCACAATTGGCTGTAGCGCCAGTCAGGCTCCGGAGACGTTCAGTCGGCTAGGATTACCCAGTTGTGTCGCCCCTGCTGGTCGATCGGGCGCCCCACAAGTGTGCCTGTTTAGTTCAGAGGTGACGAGGGAAACCTGCAGCACGGATACAGCACTATTATTGCACCAGACATCTTTTGGATTGAAGTGGATTGTGCCTTTTTATCCAGTGCTAAAAAAGAAATAAAAACAGGCTGAGACCAGTGACAATTGTATTGGTTTGATTTCTCATTTTTTCAAAATTGCCAGTTCTTGTCGGTCTCGTTTTTGTACACAATGGCCCCGATAGGCTTTGAGAAAAACACACATTGTCGTGCAGAATGGCCACTTGGTTTTTATTGAAAGTTGAATTGTTGCACGATTGCTTTATGCGGGCTGCTTTATGTTTTCTGTTCTGAGAGAAATGCTGGGTATTGTACGTACTGAAATCAGAAACAATATTGGAATATTAACTTTCTCTCTGCACATAGGCGGCGAATGTATAAGGCTTGGAGAGGCTTAGCCTCCCCAAATGCCTAATAAATTAATTAAATACATTAAAATTGGCCGAGTATTCATTGACGAACGGACTTTTGGGTCTGGCCGATAGAGACAACAAGCACAGCAAACAGCTGTTACAATGTAACAAATGTATCATTTTGATCCAACCGTAGCACGTGCCACCAGCCCCCTGCGGTGACGTGCCGTCTAGATCTCTGAAATACAATAAAATGTAATCTTGTCTATACATGAGTGTGTATGTGATTTGCTACTTTTCGCCAATGCATAGGCTAGCCTACAAATTGCACATCTAGCAATAACGAAACTGAAATAGGCTAAGGCGTATCTACCAATCGGTCTGCACAAATCAATGCATGGCTATAATAAACAAACGTGTAATGCAAGATGCATGATTTCTGCAGAATGAGTGTCTTGCACGACCGCGTTGTTTAGCCTACTAGGCTACAGTATAGGCAGTGGCGGCTCCTGAGCTGAAAATTGGGGTAGCGGAAAACTTCCCTTTAAACTGATTATTGGTCTTAATAATTTTTTATTTAAGTTTCCTTGATTAACAATAGGCTACATCAGCGTTTAATTCACCAATTGCTCAATGCCATCAAATGTAGCCGGTTCTCCTAAATTAGGCTATTAGGCAAGTAATAAAATTATTTTAACTTGCGTCGCAAAATTGTGCACATTTTAATCAACATTATAATTGTGGATACATGTGCTCTTCGTTCTCCGCACTCTTAATTCCGAAAATATTAATGGAAATTAAACGATCTTAAAGCTCAGCTTTTGTTAGATAATTTTTTTTATTTAGCACAACCTGCACTGAGTATAGGTTACACATAGCTCACAGTGTCTGGAGTTATTTCATTAATATTAGGAAGTTTTTCTCGGTCGCGAACAAAACGGAAAATTATGTTTCACCGGAGAAGACCGGGGAAGTGGCCGGGGCAGTTTTGCAATCGCCAGAGATTGTGTCCGAGAAGAACGAGGGGAGAGTTTTAAACCTGCCGCCGCCGTTACCCACATGCTACACGGAGACTGTGTCCGAGGACGAGGGGAGACCGCCGCCTGCATGCACACCCTCAACGGACTGCACCGCTGCTAAAGTCCCCTCCGACCTGGGAAGGTTGTTGGTATTATTAATTAATGCTCAGGTTGGCTGCCATGCCACTTTGCCCTGTACCTCGGAAACTAATGGGTGCATTATACAGCCAGCAGTTGGATGCGCGTTGTGTGTGTGTGTGTGTGTGTGCGCGCGCGCGTGTGTGCGTTGGGAAGGGGGAGGGGGTTGTGGGTGTGTTTGGCAGTGCAGTCAAACGATCGTTCCTGTTTTTTTTGCTTAGACTACGAGCAGGCCTAGCTACTACTAGCGACAATGATCTTGTGATCTGTGTGTTTTATGGCTGATTGTCAGTTTTGAGTTGGTGTAACTAGGCTACTTTTGATTGATCACTCACTGGTGTGGTTGGTCTAAAATGGAATGTTGCATATCATAAGTAGACCGTTCCCACTCATCTTTTGATGGCAGTTGTTCAGTCGCAGTCTGTCCGTAATCTGTGATGTGTGTGTGTTGATGTAATGGACTACTCTCAGTGTGTAAATCAATGGAATAACTGAATCATTGTAAATTCCAATGTTTAACATAATCTGTTTATTAACTAAAGTACTTTAGATCGCCTTATAGGTTGCTATTATATTTGTGCATATTTGATCGTTTCTATATGCCCTAATTTATACCAGTTTCAAGGCAAAAAACCCACTACACTTCCGCTACGCTCCTACGCCTCTCAATAGAGGGAAAGTGATACATTTCGGATACAAATGTAGCAGCGCCACGTCCACGCTCGCATTCCAAAACTGCAACATTGTATCGCTCTCCCAATTCAAGCGCAAAATTACCACTGAAACTCTCCTTGCAAGCGACTCACTGTCATGCTAAATCATAGTTTTCTGAGCACTTTTTCCAGCACATACCTACAGCGTCAGCATGAAGTGCTGTAATTTTATAACACATGAACCCGCGATAAAAAAAAAAAATTTAATCCCGTCTCACTGGCCCCCCTCTCACGCAGTTTCCCTTTAAAAAGTAATTAGAATTCACTTATTTCAAAGCTGTTCTGTAAAAAAAATCGCTGAAACGGAAGGAGGAGCACAGCCCCCCCCCCCCCCCCCCCCCCCCCCCCATAACGTCCTAGCCTTCCCTAACGAAAAAATCACCCGCCGCCTATGTCTCTGCACATGCATATATTTCCGTAAATTTTTTTGCTGGTTAGGTTTTTCTTTTTTCAAATGACAAATTGTGCAATGATGAAGTGTTTTGACAGAATCCTTTGTCGTTCTTATGATATATGGAATAGTGCACTGCTCATCTCAGGGAAAAACATGTAAATGTTAAACAAGTATATTTGTTCATAACTTAGCTGGGAACAAAAAGAGGCGCACACTTTAAATAAACTGGCATCTCCTCTTTGGCCTTTGTTGAGTAATGTTCTGTTTGTCTGTGTTGAAATGCCTGAACTTCATAGATACCAGCTTAGCATAGAGGTTAATGAAGCAGTGGATGTAATTACAGAATAATTACATTGGTGCAACAGTCAAACCATTGTTTCCAGCTTCCAACTTACTACTTAATGTATTTAAATGTGGCCTCACTACTGAATGTTTAGCATCAGAAACACAATTCCTTGATCTGCATTGTAACTTTCTTTATCATATGACAGAGTCTTTCATAAGTAATGTTTCACCTCTCGCCGACAGTAGCTATTATTATAGTAGCTAGAATGTGATGAACTGTAACTTCCTATTGGCACCCATATATAATTGACTGTTGAGTTCAAAGAAACTATTAACACAGGCTTCTACAGTGAGCACCATAATTCATTGGACAGTGACACATTTGTTGTTATTTCAGTTCTGTACTCTAGCACTTTGAGTTTGAAAGGATACAATGACAATGAGGTTGAAGTGCAGACTGTCAGTTTTAATTTGAGGGTATTTTCATCCATATCGGATGAACCATTTAGAAATTATAGAACCTTTTGTACATAGTCCCCCCCATATATTGGACAGTTTAACATAATGTAGAATAAAGTAATCATTTTTTATATTTGGTCGCATATCTTTTGCATGCCATGACTTCCTGATGTCTGTGACCCAACAATATCAAAAGACTCTTGATATCTTATTTTCTGGTACTCTTACATGCGATACTATAACCTCTCTGCATTTGGCTTATTTTTCTATAGAGTTCAATAGGAAAATTTGTCAGGAGAAACAACCCTTAAAGTGATCTGTCCATATCTGGCAGCAGAGTTACTGTATGTAAATTTTTCTTTTTGGTTTGCTTTTAATTTCTTTTTTATTTATTATTATAACAAGAAAATATTGCATGTTAAAGGGAACCTCTACTGGGTGGTTATTTTTATGCTATTCAAGTTTAAAAAGCAGAGGGCTTTGTTTACAAACACAGTGGAATCCTGCACTTTGGGAATGTAATCTCTAGCACGTAGGTCTGGCTTTCTGAATGGGCGTTGACTGTTTTCTGTATCTGGGGGCATGGTGTTAATAGTCTCTAATTTGCATTGTTGCAGTGTTTTCACGTTCAAATTGAATGTGCTGTTTGGCTGTTGAAGGACTTTCTGTCTGCCACTGTGTTTACCATTCTCTGCATTTTGAGTTCAGTCAAGGAATTTGCGATATATCATTATCAGTTATTTAAAAAAAAATTTTTTATTTTTTATTTTTTACATGCAATTTCCTTTCTTTCTTTTTTGGTGGTATTTATTAATATTTCTGGTTCCAATGTAACATCCTGTATATTAAGCTTTTTGTTGTTGTTGTTGTTGTTTGTATTGGTAGGAAATGGGCAAGACTGGGCTTAATCAAAAACCTGCACCCGCACCGGCCCTTTTCGGATAAGATTGCTCACCCCTGGTTTAAAGAGGAAATCCACGATAGAGCGGAGTGTCACATCCATTTAATGGAGGCAATACTATTAAGATATTCATCTTAATAGTAACTGGGGGCCCGATTAAAAATTTAGCCAGGATATGACTTGTCTTTCTTACACATAAGCTGTAGATTCGGTCCGTTTTTTGTGTGGTTCATCATGTGTGAAGTTAATACCGTATGGGTACAGAGGAATAGGAAGAGAGTCAATGGCCGGTATACCACTAAGGTTAAGATATTTACAGCATTAATGGACTTGAGAGACTTCACTTGCTTAGTAGAGCACCAGGGGTGATCATGCAGTGGTAGGATTATAGAGACATTGCAAGTAAAAACCCAAGACACTGTGAAACAAAAGACATTGAATGCATCGGTACATTTGTTTACTGTGAGTTCAGACACTAGAAGAACTTGTTTGTTTACCTTTTATCAATAGCCGATTGAATCCTTACCTGGACAAGGTGGCTCCTTGTGATAAGCAGCCTCTTCATATCTGTTCATGTTCTTCTTCCTGTGAAGCTGTCGCGTTTAGGAATAGTCATAAGATGAATCACACAAACTCCTGCAATGAATTTACACAGAATTACATCTCGGTCCTCTCGATTTACGAGAGTCAAAACCTAAACTCCCGTAGACTGTAACGGTTTGTTCAAAGCTGGGTTGAGGAGAGAGAGAGTACAGAAATGCAGCTTTTGAAGCAGCTTCTTAAATAATCACAAGTTAAAAGTTAAAGCACCACAGATGTTATTTTCTTGTTTTCTTGTTTAATTTGTTAAGTAAATATTTCTGCCTGCTGTGCACCTGTAAGCAGCGGTTGCATTTAAAGCATTCAAATAATTGGCGTACAGGAGATGTTCTGTTCATTTTATGGTTTACTTTAGTGTTGTAAAATAATTTTATTCTTCACCTGATGTGTAATGTATTTGCGTGCGTGCGTGCGTGCGTGCGTGCGTGCGTGCGTCTTTGCCGCTTTTGTGGAATGTGGGAATTAATGGCATTCGGGCTTTTTCAAAATGACTTGCAGTGCTTAATAAAATACAGGAGATGTTCATGCATTATTTATGGGTGTTCTTTGAAAGTAAAGATAAAGTGTAGAGAAAAGTTTTACCGTAAGACGTACTGTTTTCATTTTGGCCACTCTAGAAAATGATGCTTTTCATTTTGTAGCATTTCTGTTGATGTCACATACAAATAGCATTTACAGGCTTTAGAATGTGCTTTGCACATCAAGCTCCGCCCCCCTACCCTCCACAAGGCTTGTACAGTTTGGTTCGAATGCAGAAATCTGCGTGGATTCAACTTTTCAAAGTTGATTTTTCAAAAGTAATGAAAGTTCCAGCTTTTGATGCCCTTGTTCGTTAAGCTTGGTTATTCAGGGCTAACGGTCCGCATTGGACGCTCATTTTCCATTTCGACCGCAACATGGATCTACTTTTTATGCTTTTCTTATTTTTAGAAAATGCAAAAAAAAAAGAAACAAGTAATAAACCATTATGTTATTATGGAAATTAATTAGGAGGATCAATATTCCAAATAAACCCAGGACTGTCCGCGCTCTCTAAAGTAACAGCTGTCAGCCGCCAGCCCTTTATGAGCGCTCAAAGCTCCGATCAAAGAGAAGCTCTCGCTTATTGTTCTGCATTCACACGTCCATAAAGCTCCGCAGTTCTCTTCCTGTGCTACGTGCGCTCCGATTGTGATTTTAAATTTAATACAGACTGCATATTATTTGACAGGGCTCAAGAGGACGGGATGAGGAGGGTTAGTTTTAGATCCCCTTTGTCTGCCTGTAGCGGCAGAGACTGGCCCGCTGGCAGCTGTAGGTGGGACTGGAGGAGGTCGGCAGAGGCTTTACTCCCAGCGCCACTTTCATTTAAAGAGCGCGGATTACCCGCCGCCCAAAATTAATGAATGCCCCGCACATCGGTGCCGTTAACAAACCAGCTGCGGTTTCCCTCTGACCCGCCGCGACTGTGCATCCGAAGCCGCCGCACTGGCCTCTCCAGAGGGCGCAGAGCGGGGCCCTCGTTTTTTTACACGTCCGGTGTCGTGCCGTCTGTTTTTCGGTCCGCGCCGCTCCCCTGCGTACCCACGTTCGGAATGTTTTAACCGTCGTTGCGGGAAAAGGGAGTGCTTTTTTAAAAAATCTCGGCAGTTTTCCGTTCCGCTTTTTGGTTTCTGCCCTGGGCGGTATCTGCTGGCTGTTTAGTTTCACTGTGACTTTGTCAAAACTCTTGACAAATGTGAGTTCCGTGGTAGGCGACGCGCGAAAGTACCGTCGGCCTTCGTGCGGGACGCGGCGGAAAAGGCGTCGTCAGTAATGGGCTCCCCCCTACGCTCGTCCCTGAAGACGCCGCAAGCATGAAAGGCCATAAGCAAAACTTGGGCGCCCGTCACCCCGGCTGTTCATCGCCCGTCACCCCGGCTGTTCATTTTCAGCCCGCAAACACACTTTGACGGGAAGGCAACACAATGGCGGGGCGTTCGTTTTGAGGTGGCGCCATCAACAAAGAAAAATATAGGTGGGTCCACTGTTGTGCGCGTCCTGATGAAGCGTGGCCTACCTCTCCCACCAGCCCATACAAACCGGCCCTGGAACTCCCCCTCCCTCCACCTCTTTTCTCTCTGTTTCACCACCGGACAAATTGATGATATTAACTGATTATGGAGGTAGATTAATTAAATTATCCATCAAATGCTGGCGGGATTAATGCCGTTACAGAGGACAGGACACAATTGAATGAGGCGGCGTCATTTTTTCAATTATCTCCGCGCGAATAAAAAGTGTGATTCCTTCTGGGCAATAAAAAGTCGTTGAATTTACTGTGGACGTTCGCCGGAGATGCACCTTTGATCGGGAAGCTCATTCGTTTAATAGCCGTTCAGATTAATTGCGCTAACGTTTTGTTTCGCATCCTCATGACTTTCAATTGTATTTCAGCAGTTTCATGTTGCAACAGAGTCACGTCTGCCGCATTTATTTTTCACAGTAGGACAGATATATAGCCGTTTTACCACAAACGGTAAAACTGCGGAAATGTGGTAAAGGTTCACGGTTATGAAAAGTAGCAGAGTTCATCAAATGGAAAATGCGGCTAGCCTGAGATAACCTGTCCTGAACAAGAGAAAAGGCATTGAAACGGCCTAAGAGGCTTGTGCAGTTATAGTTAGTTATAGTTAGATATAGTTTGTGCTTTTCTCATCTTTTACCTTGCATTCTGCTCAAGCATAAGAGGCAAAAAAAAGATGAACCAACGGAAGCCTACTTGAAGCAATGTGCTGCTGGCAGAGTGTGAAGACTTCCAGCGCCTAATCCATCTTTTCTTTGTTTTTGTACTTATCATAATTTTTTGATGCTGTTTTACCATATTTACAGGCTTTGTGTATTTACAGGCTTTCTCTATTATGATGTGAAATTGTAGAATGGAAAGTAATACTTTTTATTTAGGGGGGGGGGGGGGGTTTATTTATTTATTGTTGTTTACATTTCTATATGATCTATCCTAGAAGATGGAAAGAAATGGCAGAAGTTGCGCTTGTGTGCAAAAACCTTGACATTTGACATTAGTCAGTGATCGGTGTCCTAAGCTGAATCAATGCTTCTGAAATAATTGCAGCCCGGATGCCTTAAGGGGTCAGATCTCTGACTCACAGCACTGCACGTGAACCTTTTGATTGGAGCAGCAGATACCATTGTCTTTCTTGGATGGTGGTTGAACACACAACTCTGCTATTTCACAATGAATGCTTGAAATGCGATGCAGGGGCTGTACCCACTCTGCACTCACTGTCCTGGTGTCTCCTGCTCTGAGTGTGAAGAGCGCTGGCCCAGCCACAGACTGTGAAACCAGAGCTTGTGCTTTGCATTGTATATTTAACTGCATATCTTACCCTGTTCGGTGGTTTGCAGGCCACAGTCAGTTTAGACTACTTTCAGAAATCTACAAACATCTCCTTGTATCTTCAGAGATGATCGATTTCAGCTGCAAGTCACTAGCTGTTTTTCCAGTACGCCTGACTTCAACATAGCCAGGTCGTCTAGGCTCTTGTGCATTAGTAAAATAAGTGTATTTAAGTGTGGACCCATGAGGCAAAACAGGCAGTAGGAATTTTGTGGAACGTTACATGGCAATGAAAAGCTTGTGTAGCTATCACTTGTCTAGTTATAACACCTTGGATATTCTGTGGAGAGAGTGGTCTCTGCCCGTGTGGACTTACCAAAGTGTTTTCCTGAAGTGATTTTTCTCCCCAAATTTAATTTAATTTCTTTATTTCTTGTAATATTTATTTTCATTAAAATCAAATGAGAATGAGCCTGTGGCCGTCTCTTTCTCGGCGGATGAGCGTGCGTGATGTGGAAACGGGCGTCTTGTTTCCCCCCCCCGTCCTCGGCTTTCTGCGCCTGAGAGGCTGCGCGGCTCTGTAAATAGCACTCTCCCGCCCGCCGCCCGTGTTTGTCAGCTCCGGTGTGTCAAATCTGGCCCGGAGAGCCCACCTGCGACCCTGCCGGATAGATAATTCACTGTCAATATTTATTAACCCGGGGCCCTTCCCGCAAACGGCGTGGGCGGCTTTTTATGCGAGCGTCTCTCCGCGAGGGGATCGAGCCTCGCCCGAGGCTTTCTCACGTTTCATTTCCAATGTGATATTAGACAATCAGCCGCAGCTGGTCTTCAGACCGCGCGCCGAAACCCCGGGGTTCCGCCTCGTCCCGTTCGTCCGGACTCGCCTTCCCCCGCCGAGCTGAGAGAGCATGAATATTTGCCATTAGGGAGGGTTTCCGATACAGCGGGCCGTCGACGGGGTGCGCAGCTCCGCGCGCCTGGAAATTTATTGGGGAAGGCGCAGAGTGGTTCCGCGTTAATGCACCGTAATGGAGCAGATGTTGGGGATTTCACATGCAGACGTCAGGCGGCCTGTGTTTTTTATGCGTAGAGTCCGACGAGGCCAACGGCTCCGGGAAGACCAAGAGTCGGATGCATTTAGGCCAGAACGTCGCACAGGAAACCCATATGACTTCCATTGTTTCTAATGAGGGCCTGTGGAGCCTCTCACCTGCCAGAACAGTAAAGGAGAACATGTTCCTTGTGATGCGCAGTCGGGAGAGTTTGCCGGCAGAGAGAATCCCAGGAGGGCTGTTTAAACTGCGCCTCCTTAATCCTGACAAACCTCACCAGGTCCTAACATTCTCAATTACCTACAGTATGTCATCAAATTGAATTGTTTATAATGCAAATTTTTCTGTAGCTTCTAGTGGCAAGATCATTTTATAATATTTTAGTCTATTTTAGTGACCTATGTTTTTTTTTTTTTTTTTTTTTTTTAAAGGACTGATGACAGTTATCTAAACAGCCATCTTTTACTCTTTTAAATCATCGTTTATAGCAGAGGTAAGCTGAAGGCAGCTGAGTTTATTTTAGTGTTCATGAGGGCAAAGGTCTCTAGATATGAATATTTTCAATTTTTGTGGAGGATGTGTCCATTTATGATGTGCACAGATGACCTTGCTGGTGTGGGCTGAACATTTAACCTCTGACTGTATACAAGTAAGTATACAAGTAATATAAATTTCTGATTTCCTTAAGACTGGGTTAAAACATAGTCTTTCTTAAAATCAATTGACCCAAAGAGCAAAGAAAGGCGTACTGTTTAACATGCCTTGTGGAGTTAAACGGTTATTCACATTTTCTCTCTTGATATTTCCTGTGAGAGGTAAGAACAAGAGCAGTATCATTGATTTTAATGTTAATGCCAAGTTTATGAAAATAAGCTTTCTGTTCACCTGCTGCTTGAGTGTTGTTGTGCACAGCGTGTTCCTGCGTGCCTTTGTCTGCTCAGTGCAAATATAAGAACGTATTGATCATTTTATTGCAGTGCGGACTACAGTATTCTGTTACAAATTAAATGCATCGTTCCGCAGGGACGTCAGCCATCCACATATACATCCTGCTTCCAGGCCTGAATGCGCATTTGGTTAATTAATATTGAGAAAGGTATTGAATGTTTTGGACTGAACAAAAATTGAATTAAAAATGCTTGAATAATGTGCCTTTCAGATTAGGAAATAAGGTTGTGTGTCTGATGGCTGTGTTGGCAGTGTTAAAGACTTCAGAATAACTCGCTGGTGTTCTTGTGCACATATGAGGAGTAACGGAATGTATATAATGGCGCTACGTAATTAAATTACAAAACAGGTAACTGTAATCCATTACAGTTAGAGAAAACTACCGAAATTATATTACAAGTACTTATTAAAATTCCTCAGATTACTGAGGATTACATTCAAGTATATTTTATAACACATCTAAAATGAATGACCCATTTTCAGTTCCACCATAATTTTCGTTTGCAACCTAGAACTCAGAATGAAACCCTAGAATTAAGGAATAAAAGATGAAGTGGGGTGGACTTGTGTGATCAGCTGTGTTGAGGGTGGCAAACAGGTTGGAAGGCGTCATGCAAGCATTTTCTCCGATAGAAATGCATTTCCTGGATGGAAATTCAGCAAACGTTTTGGCTTTCAAAAGTGAAAGAACATTTGCGTGCAGTGCAAGTGTGTGCCTGCCGGCAGTGAAATTACTAGCATCAAAGGAATCCATGTCCAATTTGAGGAAGCATCTGCAGGTAAGCCAAAGCCTGGTAAACACTGTTGATTTTCCATTTAGCTAAGCTTTGGGAGCAGGTTGTCTGTCTGTCTGTTTTTGAGCTGCCCTCTTTGCGGAATGGCGTGTGAGGCAAAGGGGAGTTTCTGTATTTCACTCGCCCATCCTGCCATACGTGTGCTTTCTCCGAAGCCTGTTGCTTGTTTGCGTTGCTAGTTAGCTTATTAGACACTAGCCTTGATGGCAATGCAAAAAGTGTGATGGTAAAAACCCAATGTAGAAATTATAGTCATCTCAGTCCTCATTTACCAGAGTCCAGACGCATTAGCCTATTTTCTCATCATGCGAAAATGTGTCGACAACATTCGACAGCATTCGCTAGCCCCAGCAATTAGACCTAGCTACAGTAAGAGAATAACAGAATGGAAATCGCTTTTATCTTCATTGACCTGCCTGGTGAACTAAAAGCTTAATAAGTAAAAATTTAACAACTGCTTGTGAACCGCATAAATACAGTTGAATTTGCTTGCCTCTTCTCTTATTCAGCCACACATGTCAAGATATTGCTAGATTTTGGTCTTAACTGAAATATCAAAAGTCAGATCATCAATTTTAATGAATAAATAAATGGGTATAGCTAAATTATTAAGTACATTATTCAATTAAATATAAACGATGAAATTATTAATTAACTTGGGTTTTGTCATCCACAGTAAACCTCAGTACACTAGAAAGCATTAGTGTATATAGTTATGTACTGAGATTGATACTGCTTTCCCCTGGCTGTTCTTCTTTGCCAGTGCCAGCATGTGATTCATTCTTAATTTTTCGCAATGCGCATTTTATTAATTTATTGTTTTATGTGGGTCAACAAAACAGAAAGCTGCAAGGCTAGAGATAGATTTATTGTATTTCCTACATACTGTTATAAGTAAAAAGGATGTATTTCCCTTTTTCTTATGTTGGTCTAACTCAATATAAAAAGCAGATAACTGCAAGGTTGGACAAAGTTATATTTTATTGCCTACATGCTGTTGGATGTAGAAAGGCCGTCTTTTCCTCTTGTTTTTATTGGTCTAACTTAAATTAAAATATTGTAGAATGGAATTATCTTTTACACTATTTTTTGAAGTATTTTTAAAAAACGAATCGAGAAGAAATCAGGTTAAGAGATCAAAAAGATTCTAGTACTAATTACAGTTTTAAGAGGGTAATCAGTAGCCTCATCTGTAATGGATTACATTGCAGTATTAACCTTCCCAGCAATGTATACACAGACAAACATTCTGTATATCTATTTCCTATGTCATTGTAAAGTGTACAGGACTTAGTTCAGGTTCAAATAAAGTTATTTGAAGATTGTATTCTGCCAGAGTGAACATGACTTGCTTTTCTATAATCTGTCTTTCTCAAAAGCCTTGACCTTTTAGTGCATTTAGAGTAATATCTCACTGCCCGCCAGGCATCTTTGTGGTAGTAAATATGTCATACATGAGGGTTGTGTTAAGCATATTGTGAAATAATAAGATTGAAATTTGTTTTAGCTTTTTTTTCCCATTCAATTTAGAATTTACGAAGGAAGAAACCATTTGGTAGCAAGGCATTGCCAAAATAGCGTCGGTTTATATTCACAATATTTTTTACAGCAAATTTCTGTCAGTCTCACCACCAGTGTCAATAAGTTACACACATTTTCTTTCATTTAAATGAAATGCATATAGTGAGATGGGCTCAAAATGTTATCCTGTTTTTCCCCTCTTCTTTTCTCCGACACTTACTGTAACAAGAGGAATGTAAAATCAACGAGGGATTTATTGACCTGTGTAAAGACTTGACAAATGGCATTTCTAAACACCGTTTTCATATACCAGGAGCGCTGTAGTTTCCCTCTTAGACCTGATCCTGGCTTGACATATCCACTCTTAACTAAATCTTTAGCACAAGTACTTTTTCCCCCCACGCGAACACATACACGCACGCATGCGCTCAGAAACACGCACACGCACACGCACACACACACACACACACACACACACACACACACACACACACACACACACACACACACACACGGAGCAGAACTTCAGACATACCAACCTCAGACTGTTGCAGACTGACTGGTCAACCGAGCATGGAATGAACCTAGAACTAGCATAAGCAGTTACGCCTTTTCAAGCTCATTATAATTCTATACGTAGATCCTCTTTGTATTAACACTGATGTTAATGATGAAAAAAAAAAAAAAGGCCATTAAACCAAAATGAGTCACACCATAAAAACTGGAAATGCACCTCTCCCACCGTAATTGCATGTTGGGCCCATTGACAGCCAGCAAGTTGAGAGCAATTTCCCGAGGGATAATAAAAACAACGGTCCTTGTGTAAAATAACACTCACGTTTTATTGTGCTGCTCCACACAGTGATGGATGCACTTATTCATTAACAGTTCGTGCTGGGTAACAGGCAGTGCTGGGTAGTCAGAAGCTGCCTGCTTTTCGGCGGGCCGCCGTTCCCTTTCGCGCCATTCCCTCACTGACGCCATGTCTGTTATCACACTGGTAGAATCATCCCCAGCTTATTTCACACTCACACTCGGGCTAATGTACGCTTCTGCCTGGCACGTTTCAGTCAGTAGTTTTCAGTTTCTCTTATCAAAACACATATGTAATGTTTTCATTTTTGAGAACACAAAAGAGAAGCAGTTTTATTTGCTTGTATTTGTCAAATACAGACGGGTTATTATGATATATACCAAGCCTTACTATGCTGCGTCTTTTGGGAAAAGCCGGAAGTGAGGGAGGAAAGTGAATTTTGTAATAAGATCCTTCTTTAACATTCTTTGATTATTAGTTACTATCTTACCTTTAAAAATTAGAGACTGTTTAAAATAAATATGGTTAGAATCTTTCAAGTGAATTGTTCAAATGAAAATGGGTGTAATTTGACTTCTCTTTCAAAGTTACAACATTCAGTTTCACCATTTCTGAATTTCTCTCTTTATTTCATCAACTCTTAACATTATACATCATTGAAATCATAGTATAGGTTTACTGATTAATGTAAATATAGCAGTTGAAAGCCCTAATAAAGGTTGGAATTGGTGATATGTACTGTATTTATGATGCACTGTGCTGTTTTCTCTAAGCTCACGGCTAATTGTATTCTCTGTTTCCTTTCCATGTTGCTACTCTGCCGCTGCCATTGTTAATTTCCTCCAACTCAGGTAAGGAAAAATTGATGAATGTCAGCAATCTCGCGTCCATACGGTCCTTATCTACCTAAGCAGTCCCTGTTTAATCAAACGCTGTAATTAAGCAAGCTTAAGTGCATTATTAGACCCTGGACAGCTGCAGTGTGTTTTATGCTGACAGAATAGGCGTGTGGGCCATTTTCAATTTGAGAACACGTGTGCAATGATGTGGCGCGTCAGTCAGAGTGCAGGGCTTGTCACCATTAGGTTGCTGAAGGTCGTTCAGTCCCAGTTAGTGCTTGGCCCGTTGTGCCCTTGAGCGCTCGCCCCGCAATTCCTCTTTAAATATCCCTGTAAATATCTTTGTGAATTGACAATATGTTAATGGTGTAAGTGGCCTCAGATTAAGGGCATCTGTTAGACAGATACATAATGGAGTGTGATGAAACGACCCCATCATGGACACATCAGGTCCTTCAGATGGTGTCAGCGCAAGTCTGCTAGACCCCCCCCCCCCCCCCCCAGAAAGCTCAGAATAAGTCACTCAGAACGTATCATAGCGGGGGATCCTAGCAGAGATCCTAGCAGAGCTCTCACGCTGTGAAAAACAAAAAAGGAAGCCGCTGTGAAATGTTTACCTTGTGCAGATTAACACCTCAGTTACAGTTACTTCCAGTTACGCAGAGAGAGAGCTGCTATCCCTCACATCTCTAGACTGGTAACTGAAGTTTTGTTTATTGGTGATGACATTGCTGTGCATCCAGAACATTTTTAAATATATATTTGAAATGTGCACTTGCCATATTTCTTGTCGTTCTGGCGTCAAGCAGTATCTTTCGTAAGGTGGTGGAAAAATGTTTTTATTGAAATTTATTTAAATGTGGAATGAAAGATTAAGTACAGCTAGCAATGTTTATTTATAATTTTTTTTTATTAAATGGCAGTGAACCTTGAATTAGCCATGATTAGTTTCCTGTTGATTTGGTTTAATGGGATACATTAAAGGCTTTGTGTTGTTCATGCACTGATCACCAGTAGTCAATTGTAAGATTCTCAATTTAGCAGGCGTCTCATATTCAACAGGGTGCCTGTGGGTATGCATATGGCTATGGATATTGCTTTGAATACATTTAGATAAAATTTGTGGGAAATGACTCTTGTAAGTATTGCAAGTGTTCAGAATTGCTTCCTGCGCAAACTTGTTGATTTAGTCGGAAATTTACTAAAAGTTATTCGGTAAACGGACACAGCAGTAAAATATAGAAATTTTGCTATAGCTATTAAAAGCTTGCCTTTCTTGTGTAGTGCTCAGCTCAGAGCAGTGGACAGTGGACAAAATTCCAACTGTGACTTGTCAGTTAAAAATGAGCCATAAGCCAGAAGCAAGGAGTGGAGACACTTCCGTGGAAAAATAATGGCAGATTTATGTGCCTCCAGGATATCATTTGTCTCATATAATAACTTCAGTATTGAGTAATGTGGGAGTTAATAGGATTTGATGCTTTTTGTTTTTTCACCCCTGGACACCTATAAAAAGGGATGTACAGATAGGAACTGCTTCCCCCCGCTTAGCCATGCCAGTCCTCTCTTGCCTGAATGAAAGTTACAAGCGTCTTTCCCGAGAGCGTACCATAATTGTCAGTTCCGCAGGAGGGGTAGTTCATATGCAGTGTTTGCGTACTGCCCTCCCAGTTTGTGTGGCGTCACGTCAAAGCTCCAAATGAACACATGCATGAAGGCCATCTTGCTTTTATCACACTTGAGGTATGCCAGATGCAGGTGTGTTAGCTTGGTAGACGTGGACAGTAACCTCATTGCGCACGGTCGTGGATTTGCCTGTATTTTACCCCTGCAGAAGCGTAGCAGGCTAGATCTGGTCCTAAATGTCAATTCTGATTCCCTAAAGCAAAATGCGTGTAGCTATATGTGTAGCCGTATTTTTCTTTTTTAAAACTTAAGCCGTGACCACGCAGGCTGTTCTACATGTTTGAAATGAAATCACAGTTACGCCCTCTTCTGCTTTCTCCGCCAAAGACCTCAGTTTTCTTTTGTAGCGATGACCTGGGAATCAAAGTGGCAAAGGGATACATGGGGTAGTCAATCAGATATAAGGGATGATGAGGTGGCCAGATGTATAGAGCCAGATTTTTGTGTGAATTTAGCCAGGACACTGGGGTTAACACCCCTACTCTTTGTGCCAGAAGATCTTTAATGACCAAATGCGAGTCAGGACCTCGACTTAACATTTCATCCGAAGGGCCGCATCTTGTACAGCACGCTGCCCTCATCACTGTGCTGGTACAATGTATTTATACTCGCTTCAGAGGAAAGCAGAGGTCTCCCAGTCAGGTATTCACCAAGCCTATGCCTGCTTAGCTTCTGTTTGCCATGAGAAGGGCACAGAGTGGTATGGCTGCTGGCTGATAAAGCTCATCAAGCCAGTGGATGGACTTCCTGTAGCTATTTTTGTACTTATTAGTATTACTTTATACAATAATCAAGTCGATTTTTTTTATTTTATTATTTAATTTTATTAA